>CM053742.1:120169708-120189017 GCA_028658305.1 Pachyuromys duprasi
CCCCGCACAGATGGGGCCCATGATAGCTCGGTGTAGGACTGAAGACCCTACTGAGGGAAACAGGGACTGTTTCAGTCATGATCTTGATGGCTGACTCTTTGACCCTCCCCCATACAAGCTGGGGAGTGACAGACTGGCTAGATCCCAGGGGAGGACATTGCAGCCAGCCCTGAGGAGACAGGATAAGCTGGGGTTGGATAGAAGGGAAGGAGGTCCTCCCCTGTAGGTGGACTTGGAGGGGGCGGGGAGGAGGGAGATGAGGGAGGGAGTGGGAAGGTGGGAGGGAATGAGGGAGGGAGTGGGAAGGTGGGAGGGAATGAGGGAGGGGGCTACGCCTGGGATTCAAAGTACCTAACCTGTGATTGAGATAAAAATAAATAAACTAAAAAAACAAAACAAAACTGTGTTTGTTTCTCAGTTTTTCATTTAACCTGGCTATCACACAAATAATTGAGATACAATATATAATATAATAATCTATTATGCTTGTTTAATAATAAGCTTCATAATATAATAACTGAGCAGATATTACTCTATTCTTAACCCTCTAAGCTAATTTGGCTCCCTCCCAGCCTGCATCCCAGGGGTACTTGCACTTTGCAGCTTTCCTTACTGAGCTTCCTCTCTCTGTCTATCTCTGTCTTGCTCCCCCTTCCTCTCTCTCTTTCTCCCTCCTGGTCCCTCCTCGACATCTGCCCATTGCTGAATGCCCTGGCTCAATCCTTTTCTTTCCTCTTCTAACTCCTCCTCCCCTGATTGGCAGGAACTACAGCCCTGTGTTCTTCTCTGCTCAGCGATTGGCATATCAGGGAACAATTGGGCAGCAGAGTTTACACGACATTTAGACAGGATATTGCTAAGAATGCAAGTAGATATGGGAGGTACAGAAATCAGCATTTGAATTACACAATAACCTTATGCCTACAAAGACTCCCAGCTCAAATGCCCAGAAAAAATATTTTAACAAAATCATAGAAGGATTTTTTTTAACCTGAAGAAGGGTATTCCTATTCCTATTAATGTAGAAGCTACAAAACATAAAATAGATTAGACCAAAAAGCAAAATCCTCTTGTCAAAACATCAAACATACAGAACAAAGAAGGAATATTAAAAGCTGTATGGGAAAAGGGCCAAGTCAGACCTATCAGAGTTATACCGACCTTGCAATGGAGACTGTAAAAGCTAGAGGGGCCTGGTCAGATGTCTTACAGACTCAGAGAAACCACAGGATCCAGCCCAGACTATACCCAGCAAAACTTTCAATTATCATAGATGAAAAAAAGCAAATATTCCATGGCAAACCAAATTTAAACAACATCTATTCAGAAACCCCCCTCTACAGAAGATACTGGAAGGAAAACTCACCCAAGGAGGTTAACTACATCTATGAAAACACAAGCAATAAATAATCTCACACCAGCAAAACCAAAAGAAGGGAAGCACACACACACACACACACACACACACCAAATACTACCACCACCACCACCGTCATCATAAACAAC
Source organism: Pachyuromys duprasi (assembly GCA_028658305.1). NCBI lineage: Eukaryota > Metazoa > Chordata > Mammalia > Rodentia > Muridae > Pachyuromys > Pachyuromys duprasi. The sequence continues at coordinate 120,171,215 of CM053742.1, forward strand.
AACAAAAAAACAACAGACATTTTTATTTTTTCAATTGAAAAAAATCATACAATATATTCTGATCATAGTTCACCTTTCCCTCAATGCCCAACTCCTCCCAAATCTCCCCTGCCTCCCCACCCTAACTCTTCATTTTTGCTTTTTCCTTCTTTTAAAAAACAAACAAAAACAAAAATATGATACATATACACACATGTATACACACAAGCACCCTCACATGATCACAAAACTGAAAACAAATCATACAAACAAAAGACGAATAAGACAAAAAATGTCCAAAACAAAGCAGTATGAGACAAAACAGTCTACAAAAAATATTATGGAGTTCATTTTGTGTTGTCTAACTATATCTGGGAGTGGGGCCTACTTTAAAGTGTGGTTAATATACTCCATGAGACTCTATTGAAAAAAGCCACTTTTCCTTTGCAAGTAGGTGTCAATTATAGACAGCTTCTTGGTTATGTGTGGTAGCCCATGTCTTCTACCATATTTCAGCACTGAGACCCTGTCTGACTTGACCCCATTCAGGCTTGGCCCTGTGCAGGCTCTGTGGTTCCTGAGAGTCTCTGTTAGTTTCTGTGTGCATCAGTCCTATTGTGTATGAAGGGCATAGTTTTCTTGGAATCATCCACCCCCCTGACTCTTCTAGTCTTTCTGCTTCCTCTTACACATAAATCCTTGAGCTCTGAGGAAGTGGGTGTTTGATGAAGACATCCTATTTAAGACTGATTGTTTTAAAGTCTCTCATTTTTTTCTACATTGTCCAATTGTCTGTCTCTGGATAAGTTTCAATTGATTGCAAGAAGAAGTTTATCAAAGATGATTGAGTGAGGAGGAATTTATCAATGGGTATAGCAGAATGTCATTAGGATGCATATTATTGCTATACTTTTTTAGCAGAATGATAGCATTTGGTTTTCCTCTAGGTCCAGGACCTATTCATTCTCAGTTTCTTGGCTGTCCCCATGCAGTATCAGGCATAGGTTTCATCTCATGGAGTGGAAGATATTGCTTCATTAGGCCATTGCTTCATACGGCCACTTTGTGTAATAAGTTATACCCTAAGTTTTAGTATTTTAGTGGCATCCCACAGTTGTTGTACATCTTGTTTCAGTTACACTCCAGTAACTTTTTAGATTTCTTCTGGAATTATTGATTTATGCATTATTTAAAAGTATGTTAGTTTTGTAATGTTTGGGAAACTTCCAGAAACAGTTACTGATTTCTTATTTAATTTCATCATGAACAAAGTATATGCTTTGGGTGACTTAATGTTTGAAAATATATACACACAATTTCAATATTTAAATATTTATCCCTCATTTCCTTTTAGTATTTGAATTTTACAGATTGGGAAACATACTCCAAGCAGTAACTGAATTGCCAAAGTGGTGCTACATCAAGATTCAGATACTTGGTAAGAGTTGTTCATCTGCATAGTGGCTGTGATTTAGTGCTCCACATCTAAAACTAACACCCTTTAATGGAGCAGACTATTATCTGTCTTGATTATTATTTCATGTGTACTTATAAAAATGTTCATTCTGCTGTTGTGATGAACTGTTTTGGTAAAGGGACTATTGCAAAAGAGGAGCAGAAGGATATTTTGGCTGTTCAGCTCTTTATTAACCAATCAGAGAAGATGGAGAACGATTTTTGTACAACATTGAGACAGGAGATTCTTCATAGAAATGACAATACCCATGTCTGGACTGCTATCAGATCTCTGGGCACATAAATGAGCATCTGATTACACACTGCTCAAAATCATCTCCCAAATCTCCTTTTTTAGTTCAATAGAGACTCTTTCTCCTACATTAATAAACTGTATATAATAAAAACATTATGAAAACTATCAGACAACACATGCTGGAAAAGATGTGGAGAAAGGGGAACAAACCCTCTTCTATTGCTGGTGGGAGTGCAATTATATTCACAATGTCCAGTCCATTTCTATTAGACAATCTTGAAGAAAATGCTCTAATATCTATCACATACAGTGAGTTCAGAGTTCTGTACCTAAATCAATTTCTATCATAACTTGCATTTATTAACCTATATATATCGTTTTAGAAATGAAAACATTTTTCTTTCTAAACAGCTTAAGATTATGTGAGACAATAACTATCTAGTCTACAACCCCATTAGAAACCTGAGAAAGAATAAATATTATCTCAGTAGACAGGAAATACAGAGCAAGCAACTTCCAAAACTATAGAAATGACAGACAACTGGCTGTGTGGACAGTCACCCAAGATTTCTCAGCAATGTTGGGGCATCCATCAGCATTTTAGCCTAGTATACAATAGACCTTTTGTGAAGCAGGAATTATGAAGGAAAGCTTACTTTTTTTTTTTTTTTTTTTTTTGGCAAAGCTTGGGAGTCGACTTCCCTGCACCCACTTTCTCTGTTTGGACAGCATGCTGTTTGCAGTTGGAGCAAGGTCACTTTCTTGCCCAAATGGTAACCTTGACATTCTAGAAGCAAACTCCATATAGAAGTTTTTTTTAAAGCTTTATGGTATTTTTTAAAATGTTTATTAATTACAATTTATTCTCTTTGTATCCCCCCATAAACCCCTCCCTCCTCCCTTCCCAATCTCACCTTCCCTCCCCTTTCTCCACACATGCCCCTCCCCAAGTCCGCTGATAGGGAAGGTCTTCCTTTCCTTCCTTTTAATCCTAGTCTATTTTGATGCTCATTGTCTTTGAAGTAGAATAAGGGTGCTGCCAGAAGCAGACATGTCTCACTGTCAAAAACCCTTTCATTAATAAAACATATTTTGTAGATCTCTGAAGTTTTTAAATCCCAGCTACCTTATCAATGTATAGTTTATCTGAATAGGCAAATGTTACTTGTTTCTAGCTGTTTACTATTTGATTAACTTTTAAAAACATTTACAAGAGGTTAAATAATGCTTATTTTGTGAATAAGCTTTAATTGACTATGAACTTGTATTTCTTAATTATCCTAAATGGTTTCTAATGGCAGCTTACAAAATGACTAGAACTTCACATTATAAGAACCAGGGGAAGTTGATGTCTAGAGCAAATCGTTATTTGCTGGATGTGACAGAAGGGTCATAGCAGCTATGATTCTGTATATAAGTCTTGCAGAAACCTAGCTAGATAAAATTTCAGCATGGATTGGGGAGGGACTCATGAACCCTGCTCCTACCTGAGGTGGTATTGGCATTAGCTTCTAGACGAGGGAGAGTCACTTTAGTTCAGAGATGTGGCCCCTGAGAGGTTATTCCTATACTTTATTAGATTTTCAAACAGCCATTCACAGGTAGCACTATGGAGAGTTAATATGTTTTTTTAAAAAGGAACATGTGATATTGCTAATATCCAAGTGTATACTATGCCTGTCTTTCTGTTTCTGGGTTATCTCACTCAGGATGTTCTCTTCTAGTTCCATCCATTCGCCTGTAAATTTCATGATTTCCTTGTTTTTAATGGCTGAGTAGTATTCCATTGTAAAAATCTATCACAGTTTCTGTATCCATTCTTCCATTGAAGGACATCTAGGTTGTTTCCAGATTGTGACTATTACAAATAAAGTTGCTATGAACGTAGTTGAGCAAATGTACTTGTTGAATGGTGGAGCATCTTTCAGGTTTATGCCCAGGAGTGGTATATTTGGATCTCGAGGTAGTGCTATTACCAATTTTTGAGAAAGCTCCAGATTGATTTCCAAAGTGGTTGTACAAGTTTACACTCCCACCAGCAATGGAAGAGGGTTTGTTCCCCTTTCTCCACATCCTTTCCAGCATGTGTTTTCACTTGAGTTTTTGATCTTAGCCATACTGATAGGTATAATATATAATCTCCAAGTTGTTTTGATTTGCATTTCCTTGATGAAGAAGAATGCTGAGCATTTCTTTTAAGTGTTTTTCTGCCATTCAATACTCTTCTATTAAGAATTCCCTGCTTAGCTCTGTGCCCCATTTTTAAATTGGATTATTTGGTTTGTTGGTGCCTAATTTCTTGAGTTCTTTATACATTCTGGATATTAGCTCTCTCTCAGGTGTAGGGTTGCTGAAGATCTTTTCGCAGTCTGTAGGCTGTCATTTTGTTCTGTTGACAGTCCCCATTGCTTTACAGAAGCTTCAGCTACAAACCTAAAGAAGTTAAACACTAAAAAGAACCCTAGGGAGGATGCTTAAATCTCATTCAGAATTGCAGAGAGGATAGACATCAGTAGTGATGGAAGTGAGAATACAGGATGGGAGCCTACTATAGAGGGTCTTCAGAAAGGATCCATCCAACAGTAGATCAAAGTAGAATCTGAGACTCAGGCCCAAACTTTGGGCAGAGCACAGGGAGTCTTATGGAGGAAGATCGTGGTGGAAATATGGGGACATGGAGAGGATAGGAACTCCACAAGGAAACCAACAAAGCTAAAAGATCTGAAGCCAGGTGATCCGGCAGAGACTGATGCACCAACCAAGGACCATGCATGGAGAGGACATAGACTCCCTGTTCAGATTTGGACAGTTGGCAGCTCAGGCTCCATGTGGATCTCTGAGTGAGGGGAGCAGGGGCTGCCTCTATCACGAACTCAGTTAACTCCTTTTGATCACTAGCCACTGATGATGCATCCTTGCTAGGCCACGGAGTAATAGGATCTAGACAGTCCTGTGAGACTTAACAAGCTATGGGCAGAGAGCAATGGTGGAGAATGTGCTATTACAGTGGACTAGGGGAAGAGGATGGAGGAGGAAAAGTGAGACTGAAGGAAAAAGTTAAATTAAAAAATAGACTCTAAAAAATGGAACATATGGGTCTGGAGATGGCAAGAAATCATTGTAGGGACAGTGTGGCTGTGGGATCCTTAGTATGCCGTCTCACATAACCTATTCCATCTCCTATTCTCCCATATCTCCACTCTAATACTTCTCAGAATTCTTCCTGTTTCTGTTATTTTTGTTATTGTTTTGCTATTGCTTTATATCTCAGAGTGTTGTTTTCTCTATTTCATTTACTTCTGTTACTTTTTCCAAATACACATACAAAATAATGATTACTTGATGGCTTTCTTAGAGTTTCCATTTTTGTAAAGAGACACCATGACAAGTGCAACTCTTTTAATTATTTTTATTTTTTTAATATTAATATTAATTATAGTTAATTCAATTTGTATCCCATCTTTAGCCCTCTCCCTCATTCCCTCCTAATCCTACTCTCCCACTAGCATCTTCTCCAATAACTCTCTCCAACTCCAATAACTCTTTCCAAATCCACTGAAAGGGGAAGTCCTCCTTCCCTTCCATCTGACCCTAGCCTATCCTGTCTCATCAGTACTGGCTGCATTGTCTTCCTCTGTGGCCTGGTATGGCTTCGCCCCCCCCCCGGGGGGGGAGGAGGTGATCAAAGTGTCAGCCACTGAGTTCATGTCACAGACACTCTCTGTTACCCTTACTAGGGTACCCGCTTGGAGAATGAGCTGCCATGGGCTACATCTGTGCAGGAGTTGTAGGTTATCTCCATGCATGGGCCTGGGTTAGAGTATCAGTCTCAAACAATAACCCTGTCCCCACATATTTTGGTTCTGTTGTTCTCCCTGTGGAGCTCCTGTCCTCACCAGGTCTTTCTATCTCCCTCTTCTTTTGTAAGATTCCCTGCACTCTGCCCAAACTTTGACTATAAGCCTCAGCATCTGCTTTGATACCCTGTTGGGTAGTGTCTTTCAGAGGCCCTCTGTGGTAGGCACCTGTCCTGTTGCCTGTTTTTTCCTTCTTCAGATGTCTGTCCAGTTTGTCTTTCTGAGTGAGGATTGATTATCTTACCCATGATCCTCCTTCTTGATTAGCTTCTTTAGGTGTACACATTTTAGTATGTTCAACTCTTATAAAGGCAAACATTTAATTGGGTCTGGCTTACGGTTTTAAAGGCTTAGCTCATTATCATCATGGCAGGAAGTATGGCACTGTGCAGGCAGCCATGGTGCTGGAGGAGCCAAGAGCTCTACATCACGATCTGTCGACAGTAAGAAGGAGACTCTCATTCCACACTCAGTAGAGCATAAGCATAGGAGACCTCAAAGCCCATCCCCACAGAGACACTTCCTCTACCAATGCCACACCACTCCAAAAAGGCCAGACCTCCTAATGGTGCTGTGCCAGTTCCATATGAGACAAGCATTCGAACACATGAGTCTCTGGGGGCCATTCCTATTTAACCACCATTGTGGCCTCATAATGCTCCACTGTACTCCCCATTTCCCTGACTTCCTGGTAATCCCCTTCTTCCCATCAATAGGCACTATGCTTTCCTGCCATATGTACTCTGTTATGTTTTTTTTTTCTCCATGTCCCTTTTTCTGCACATGGTTCCCTTTGCAGTTTCACAGTCTACACCCACATCCCAAAACTCTGATACACATATAAAAGCTAAAATATTTAAGAGGAAATATGCATAATTTGTGTTTTTGAGTCTGGGTTACTTTGCATTACATAATATCTAGTTCTAGTTATCTTTCTACAAATGCCACAATTTCATTTTTATTCACAGATGAATAAAACCCCATTGTATTCTTTAAAAATTTATTTATTTATTTATCTATCTATTTATTTATTTATTACAGCTTACTCACTTTGTATCCCAACTGTAGGGCCTCCCTCGGCCCCTCCCAATCCTACCTTACCTCCCTCTTCTCCACCTTTGCTCCCTTCCATCTGACCCTAATATATCATGTCTCATCAAGACTTCCTGCATTGTATTCCTCTGTGCCTGTTAAGGCTGCTCCCCTATCAGGGGGAGGTGATCAAAGAGCCAGTCACTGAGTTCATGTCAGAGACAGTCCCTGTTACCCTTACTAGGGTACCCACTTGGAGACTGAGCTGCCATGGGCTACATCTGTGCAGAAGTTGTAGGTTATCTCCATGTGTGGTCCTGGGTTGGAGTATCAGTCTCAGAAAAGACCCCTGTGCCCGGATTTCTTGGTTCTGTTTCTCTCCTTGTGGAGCTCCTGTCCCCTCCAGGTCTTTCTATCTCCCTCTTCTTTCATAATATTCCCTGCACTCTGCCCAAACTTGACTATGAGTCTGACCATCTGCTTTGATACCCTGATGGGTAGAGTCTTCCAGAGGCCCTCTGCTGTAGGCACCTATTCTCTTCCCTGTTTTGTCCCTCTCCCAGTGTCCATCCTGTTTGTCTTTCTGAGTGAGAATTGATCATCTTAACCGTGGTGTTCTTGCTTGCTTAGCTTCTTTAGATTTACAGATTTTACTATGTTTATCTTATAATATATGTCCAATATCCACTTATAAGTCAGTATATACCATGTGTGTCTTTCTGTTTCTGGGATATGTCACTCAGGATGATCTTCCCTAGTTCCCACCGTTTGTTTGCAAATTTCATGTTTTCCTTGTTTTTCGTTTCTGAGTAGTAGTCCATTGTGTAAATGTACCAAAATTTATGTATCCATTCCTCCGTTGAGAGGCATCTGGGTTGTTTCTATACTCTGGCTATTATGAATAAAGCTGCTATGAACATGGTTGAACAAATGTCCTTGTTGTTTACTTAAGCATATTTTGGACATATGCCTAGGAATGGTATAACTGGATCTTGAGGTAGTACTATTCCAAATTTTCTGAGAAAGCACCAGATTGATTCCCAAAGTGGTGGTACAAGTTTACATTCCATCCAGCAATGGAAGAGGGTTCCCTTTTCTCCACATCCTCTCCAACATGTATCACCACTTGAGTGTTTGGATTTAGCAATTCTGATGGGCGTAAGGTGAAATCTCAGGGTTGTTTTGATTTGCATCTCCCTGATGACTAAGGATGTTGTGCATTTCTTTTAAGTGTTTCTCTGTCATTTTATATTCCTTTGTAGAGAATTTTTTTCTTTAGCTCTGTACCCCATTTTTAATTGGATTACTTGATTTGATGTTTTTAAACTCCTTGAATTCTTTATATATTCTGGATATTAGCCCTCTGTCAGGTATATTGTTGTATTCTTTTTGCCACATTTTATTTATCTGTTCATCATTTGCTAATTTTAAGACAAAGTCTCTTTGTGTATCTCACGCTGGTTTCAAAAATATTAGGTTTTCCCAGGCTCAACTGAAACTCTTAATCTTTTTGCTTCAATATCCTGAGTGCTGAGATAACATAATGTAACCATTATACCCAGCTCAAGCCCAGTTCTTTACCACTTTTTAAATTTGTTTACACAGTCCTCATTCAGCATGAAATTCATTGGGTACAATTTCTACCTTTAGAAGAATTGTTACTCAGAAGACTCAATTTCTCTGCTATCTTCTTCAAGGCACCTTGTTGTATTATAATCTTTTTTTGCTATCTGAGTGACTTTTTGTTCAGCTGAGGCACAGATAATATATCAGTAATTTAATAGAAAGATAAGCTATCCTAAGATGTACTTGCTCTTTCAAACTATGAGCCCTGATTCAGCAAGTATCATGTGTGTTCTATGGCCACTAGCAGAATAATAAGTAAAGGACTCTAAATATCTGTGTCATTGAAACTAAGTAAAATCCTCTTTATATAAATCAAACCATGTTCTTTTATTCTAGGCCAATTCACCCTAGGACCAATTCCTGGAATATAAGACAATGGGAAGGGTACAGCTGAGGGGAGGTCACATGCATGTACAATATTGTTTGCCAATTACTAGCCCTCTTTGCTTCGGTCTATTTATTCAGTTTATTGGGCCCTACTCCTAAATGAAGCTGCAATGTAGGAAGAGAATTATTCGTTTGTTGAAGATGTAACTAGGAGGTTTCTAGACCAGAGAGATGTGGTTGGCAGTGGTACAAATAGTTTCAATTTTCAGATCTTTCACAACTCTGCTTGCGTCATGATGTAGACCTACCTCATAGCTGCCTGCAGTGAAGGTTGAAAAGCCCCAAGTTTTATGCTTGGGATAAGACTTGTCCTCAGTATTGAATCTAAATCCTCAAAAATTCAGACAGAGGCTTGATAAAAAGGCTGATCCTTGAGACTCCTTGGAAGCAAGAGAATATTGTTAAACTGAAGGTACAAGTAAATGAGGCAGAGAATCCTCAGTTGTGAGCGCTTTCTCTCTGAATGCCCATGATGGCATTACAAAGGGGGCACAACTCAGATGGCTTCATTAAACAATAAAATAAAATCATGTTATGCTAATTATCTCACAAACAAAATATCACAAAGTAGGTTTAAGAAATCCACTCAAACACTTGTCCAATCTCAAACTCTATTCATTTCAGTGAACTTCTATATAGTTAGAGTGGCCATTCTAAAGCCATAGAACTTTACATAAGGTTTTACACTTTCACTATCAATTACATTTTTACAGACTCACCTACAACAAAAAAAGACAAGAAATGAAAATATAGTAGGAAAATAACTTTGTGTAAAGGCTGTTGGGTCTAAACCAAACGACAGTAGCACAGAACTTGAATCTAAAACAGTAAGCCTGACTGGGACAGTTTCAGCTGGTGACAGGCTTCTTCTGTTCTGCACATCAGTTACACAACACTATAATTCTCTAAGGATGTTATTCAAATAAATAATTACATAAATACAAATTTGATTTTAAATGAATTTAAGTAAACACAATTGATAGTTAATTGAATTGAACACAAATGATTATTAAATGAATTAAATACTTCCGGGTAAGAGTGACTGGATATATCTTTCCAGTTCTCATGGTATTATGTGAAATAATAGTTTTCATGATACTAGACAGCAGTCAACAAACACATTAATTCTATAGAATGCAGAAAAATTTTGTGCTCTAAGAATTCTCTGCTGTTTGAATATGTGGTTTTGAAAGTTTCTAGGATGCCATTTAAGGAGACAAAAACTTAGACAAAATGTGGTGATATGCCTGGGTTGATAGAAATCAGTATCTGGGAACACAAAAAGTGAGTTCATAGTGCAGAATACTGAGAAGAGGAACATATACCCCGAAGAATTTCAGAGAACTGCAAATGGCCCTTCTCAAATACGGCTTCATCATCACACATACATTGAGGAAGCAATTGGAGGTTGGGTATGAATGCTTTCAAAGAATGAGAGTTGGTAGCACACCCTGCGCCTACCATCAGCCAGACTAGAAAGATTCAAAATGCACTTGGCATTTGTAGGGTACACAATAGTCTTTTGTGTCACATCTAGTTCTGGAATGGGCAATGACTTACTCCTGCCTTAAATCTTAAAAATATGATTCCAAAAGTTCGCCCTATCTCTAAATAGCTCAGCTACCCTAGGCCAAAACTCACACATGTTCATGAGAATTCAAATAAATTTAGCAACAAACAAAATGAAATCAAATGTCTTATTCCTATAAAAGGTTGTGGTAGCACATGCTTGTAATGCTAGTACTGGTGGGGAGGGGTAAAGGGTGAATGAATCAGGAGTTGAGTACTACCTTATGTTATATAGAGAATTAAAGGCTAACCTGGGTGAAATGAGACCCTACCTAAAATAAATAAATAAATAAATAGATAGATAGATAGATAGATAGATAGATAGATAAATAAATAAATAGATAAATAAGCACATACATACATACATACATACATACATACATACATACATACATACATACATACATATATAATGCAGCCTAGCTTCAATCCTTGTGGTGAGTTGAATGAGAGGCCCCTCACATTCAGGTACAATTAATACCCAATTGGTAGGCCTGTTTAGAGAGGCTTCTGAGGTGTAGCCTTGCTGGTAGAAGTGAAACACTGGGATGGTATTTGATATTTTCAAATGTATGTGCTGTTTCTAGTATGGTTTCTCAGCTTCCTTTTTGTCATTTGAGATATGACTATAGAGCTGATGAGCAGTTTCCATGTCTGCTTACTACTATGCTTCCCTACCATGATGATGATGGGTTTCTTTGTAATCATAAGCCCAAATAAACTGTTTTCTTCTATAAATTTCCTTGGTTATGGTATTTTTCACAATAGAAATGTAACCATATTTGAACCAGAAAAATACAAATAATAACTAAGAAAGAAAACAATCATTGAAATCAAACACAAATATCACATTTTATAGACAAGAAGATGAAAACAATTATCATGATTATGTTTAAGAAGCATGAAACCCAAATAAAAATCCAGGAAAGTCAATGGATACATGTTTATTTCCATGAAGGCAAAATAACTAAGTTAATTTTTTTCAAATAAAAATTACAACATATAGCTGGGTGAGGTGGCACATGCCTTTATTCTCAGCACTTGGGAGGTAGAGGCAAGTTGAAAGTTGATCTTTGAAAGTTTAAGGCCAGCCTGATCTACAAAGTGAGTACAGGATAGCCAAGGCTACACAGAGAAACCTTGTCTCAAAAACAAAACAAAATAAACCAAAAATACAGCATATAAAAATTTAAATGTACTATATAAAGTAAACAAGATATATATTGCAGAAAAATGAAGGTGAACTTGAGATTGTACCAACAAAAAGATCTAAAATGAAAATCTGAGTAGAAAAAAATTTAAAATATCAGAAGAACATATGAACATGCACACACACACACACACACACACACACACAGAGAGAGAGAGAGAGAGAGAGAGAGAGAGAGAGAGAGAGAGTAAATAGAAAGCCAGCAGGAAGGTTATCTAAATGCTATAGAACTTTCATCAAATTTTATGTAAAATAAAACCATCAATTTAAAAATCTCAACACAAAAATTACAACAAGGTCCATCATAGAAAATTTCTTTGTTTTAAACTAATAAAAAGAAGACTCTAAAAAGGAGATGGAGACCTTCATTTTCCATTTTGAGAAAGATATGGAAGTATAAACTTTTATCAGAAGAAAGTGTGAGATGACAACTTTTTTGTTATAGCACTTATTACAATTTATTCAATCTGTATCCCTGCTATGCGTTTCTCCATCGTTTCCTCCCAATCTCACCCTCCCTCCCTCTTCTTCCCCTGTGCCCACTGATAGGGGAGGTTCTCCTGTCCTTCTATTTGACCCTAGCCTATCAGGTCTCATCAAGACTGGTTGCATCGTCTTCCAGTCTTCCCTCCGTTGCCTGGCAAGGCTGCATTCCTCCAGGGAGAGGTGATCAGAGAGCCTGTCACTGAGTTCATGCCAGAGAAATCCCCTGGTAGCCTTACTAGGGACACCACTTGGATATTGAGTCTCTGGGCTACATCTGAGCAGGGCTTTTAGGTCCTCTCCAGGAATTGTCCTTGGTTGGGGTATCAGTCTCTGCAGGGCTTCCAGGACTCAGTTATTTTTTTTGGAGGGGCGGGCTCTCTTGGTCTCTTTGTGTAGCTCCTATCCTCTCCAGGTCTTTCTATCTCCCCCTTCTTTCATAGAATTCCATGCCCTCTACCCAAAGTTTGGCTATGAGCCTCAGCCTCTACTTGGATACCTCCTTCAGTAGAGTCTTTCAGAGACCCTCTGTGGTAGGCTCCTATCATGTTCTGTATTCTCCTGCTTCCAATGTCTATTGCATTTGTCCTTCTGAATGAGGATTGAACATCTTCCCTAGGGTCTTCCTTTTTTAGCTTCTTTAGGAGTATAGATTTTAGTATGTTTATCCTATATTATATGGCTAATATCCACTTATGAGTGAGTATGTACCATGTGTGTCTTTCTGCTTTTGGGCTACCTAACTCAAGATGATCTTTTCTGGTTCACACCATTTGCCCGCAGTTTTCATGATTTGCTTGTTTTTATTAGCTGAGTTGTATTCCATTGTGTACATGTACCACAATTTATGTATCCATTTCTTTGTTAAGGGACAACCAGGTTGTTTCCAGCTTCTGGCTACTGCGAATGCTGCTATGAACATGGTTGAGCAAATGTCCTTGTATAGTTGATAAATGTATAGGAGTTGTATAGTTGTTGGTATTCTGTTCAGGAAGTAGTCTACTGTGTCAATGAGATCTTGGGTATTTCCCACTTTTTCTTCTAACCGATTTAATGAGGTCTTTGATCCACTTGGACTTTAGTTTTGTGCAGGGTGGTAAAAGCGGACCTGGGCTAAGAGGATTAATAATCACTTAGAAAGTCAAATGGGACAGATATTGGATGTAGGAGTAAACAAGTAGAAGGACAAGGGCCGGCCACAAAGGGCCTTGAAAACACTCTTCCTAGCAGTACATCAAAGCAAATTTTAAGAAACATAACCAACTCTTTAGCAGAGTGCAAGGAATCATATGAAAGAAGGGGGAGTTAGTATGACCTGGAGAGATCAGGAGCTCCACAAGAACCAAATATATCAGGGCACAGGGTTCTTTTATGAGACTGTCTCTCCAACCGAGGATCATGTATGGTTATAACCTAGAACCCCTGCTTGTATGTAGCAAATGGTAGCTCAATTCCCAAGTGGGTATACTAGTAAGGGGAACAGAAACTATTTTGGACATGAACTCAATGGCTGGCTCTTTGATCTCCCTGTCCCCCGAGGGAGGAACAGCCTTGCTAGGCCACAGAAGAGGACATTGTATCCATTCCCGAAGAGACCTGATAAGCTAGAGTTAGATAGAAGGGGAGGAGGTCCTCCCCTATCAGTGGACATAGAAAGGTGCAGGGAGGAGATGAGGGAGGGAAGGGGGAGATAGATAGGGAATGTGGGAGGGGGCTACGGCTGGGATACAAAGTACAAAACCTGTGATTAATAAAAAAAAAAAGTCAAGATAGGTTACAGGAACATAAACAATCAACCCTAAAGTTAGCACTAAATAAAAAATTCGCTACAGTTCATAAAAATAATCAAATACAATAACAATAATAATATTAAATTCATTCAAAAAGTACAAAGAAGGAGATCCAAGATGGCTGCCACGATAGGACATGGTGTCTGAGGAGTAGGACAGCAGAAACAATGCAGCGACCAGGAGACTGAACTCTGGGACCTAAAACGCCAGCATTTGTGATTGCCAGGTGAGCAGAACTCCTATGGTGAGAAAATCCTAGGGACACCCAGTTATTCCCTGGAAAAACCTCCGGGTGACCAGTGGCACACAGCCGCACTGGGAGCTGGCAGCTGCCATACTAGGCTGGATTACATAGTCTCCATACTAGGCTGGATCACATAGTCTCCCGGACAGACTGAGGAGGAACCAGGTACCATTTTGACTGACCTGCACACTGAGGACACATGCTGCTCAGACCCACCAGCAAAAACCTCAGTCCGTGTGTGAGTCCGAGGGCGAATCTAGAAAGGAACCAGGTTCTGCTTCAACCCGTGGGCATACAGCAGATGCACACCTATCGACTCCACCAGAACCACCTCAGACTGAGAGGGACGGGGGACAGTTTTGACCAAACCTCATACTGCAGGCACTCACTACTCGGGTCCGCCAGCAAAAACCTCAGTCCCTGAGTAAGTGCGCAAGCAAGTCTGGGAAAGACCCAGGTGCTGCTTCAACCTGCCAGCATACAGCAGGCACACACCTACCAACTCCACTGGAACCACCGCAGACTGAGAGCTACAGGGGACTGTTTTGACCAGACCTCACACTGCAGGTGCTCACTGCTTGGGTCTGCCAGCAAAAACCTCAGTCCATGAGTGAGTCTGCAGACCAGACAGAGAAGGCCTTGGGCACCATTTCAGACAGGCCTGCATACAGCCGGTACACATTGCTCGGCAACGCCTGCAACCAACCCAAACCCAATGTGTGTGCGCAAATATCATCTGAGACCATGGTGCACAGCACCTGACACAGAAGGGGGCGCCAAATCTTCAGTCCACTGGAGAGCCCTTAGCAGGAAGCCCAGGGCAGAGCACAGAGCCCCCAGCTGACATCTCAAAATGGGACACTTAGCCTCTAGCATAGAGTGAGAAGCAAAGCCTCCAGACCAGAGGGGTGATCAGCCTGCAGTGCTCACAGCTTCTAACACAGAGCACGAAGCCGCGCACACAAAGGCCACAACAGAGTTCAACTGAGACACAACACACACTAACAAACCACTGGAACTCCCTGATCTTCTTGAAGAATACTCCTGACACAAGAGATTGACTGTTCCAGACTGAAGTTCAGCCTCAAAGCACAAACAGCTCCTTGATTATATATAAACAAATGCCCAGAAATTGGCGAAAGAACTCACCCAACAAAAATCAGCACACCATGGCCCTACCAGAAACACACAAAAGCAGTGGAGATTTTAATTCAGCGGAGACACAGGAAAAATATGTTAAAGCTTTGATAATGCAGATACTGGAGGAACAAAAGGAGAGGCAAAAAGAGGAAATGAACAAGGCCCTCAAAGAAATGGAGAAGAATTTAACTGCCCACATACAGGAACAATCAAAGATAAACAGAGAGGAAACAACCAAAATAGGAGACACGGTCAATCAGTTGAAGGAAACGGTACAAAGCATGAAAACAGAATTAGAATCTATAAAGAAGACACAAAGGGAGAAGAACCTGGAACTGGAGAACTTAGAGAAAAGATCAAGAACCACAAAGGTAAGCATCACCAATAGAATACAAGAGATGGAAGACAGAATCTCGGGGGCTGAGAATACACTGGCTGAAATGGATTCTTCACTCAAGGAAAAGAGAAAATCGGAAAAATCCCAAGCACAAAACATCCAAGAAATTAAGGATGCCATGAAAAGACGAAAACTAAGAATAACAGGAATAGATGAAAAAGAAGACTCCAGGCTCCAAGGACCAGAAAATATTTTTAAGAAAATCATAGAAGAAAATTTTCCCAACTTAAAAAAAGAAATGTCCATAAACATACAAGAAGCCTACAGAACACCAAATAGACTAGACCAGAAAAGAAATACCTCTCCTCTCATCATAGTCAAAACACTAAACCTACAAAACAAAGAAAAAACATTAAAGGCAGCAAGAGAAAAGGGTCAAGTAACATATGAATTTAGACTGATCAGACTCACACCAGACATCTCATCAGAAACTATGAAAGCCAAAAGGGCTTGGGCAGAAGTCATCAGACTTTAGGGAACACAGATGCCAACCAAGACTACTATACCAAGCAAAGCTTTCAATCAACACAGATGGAGAAAACAAAATTTTCCATGACAAAACAAAATTCATGCAATACCCACACAGCAACCCAGCCCTACAGAAGGTACTAGAAGGAAAACTTCAGTCCAACGGAAACAACTACACCAAGGAAAATATAGGATATAAATAATCTCCCAAAGACCACAACAACAAAAAAGCAATGAATCACAGTAAGACCACCAACTCCACAATAAAAGGAAATAACAGTCATTGGTCACTATTATCTATCAACATCAATGGACTCAACTCTCCAATAAAAAGACACAGACTAACAGAATGGCTGCGGAAACAGGTTCCAACATTCTGTTGCATCCAAGAAACACACCCGTGCAACAAAGATAAACACTACCTCAGAGTAAAGGGCTGGAAAACTATTTTCCAAGCAAATGGACCCAGAAAACAAGCTGGGGTAGCAATCCTAGTATCTAATAAGATAGACTTTCAACCAAAGTTAATCAAGAAAGATGAGGAGGGGCACTTCCTTCTCATCAAGGAAAATTCCAACAGGAGGACATCACAAATTTGAACATTTATGCCCCAAATACAAGACCACCTACATATGTAAATCAAACAATTTTAAAACTGAAATCACACATTGATCCCAACACCCTAATAGTGGGAGACTTCAACACTCCACTCTCACCAAGGGACAGATCATCCGGTCAGAAGCAAATCAGAGAAACAAGGGCACTCACAGACACCCTAAATCAAATGGACCTAATAAATGTCGACTGGACATTTCATCCTAGATCAAAACAGTATACCTTCTTTTCAGCACGTCATGGAACCTTCTCCCAAATAGACCATATAGTTGGTCACAAAGCAAGCCTCAGCAGATACAGGAAGATTGAAATAATCCCTTGTATCCTATCTGAACATCACAGTCTAAGGCTGGACCTCCACAACAAAAGAAATAGCAAAAGGCCTGGACATACGTGGAAATTGAACAACTTGCTACTAAAGGACAGCTTGGTAAGGGAAGAAATTAAGAAAGAAATTAAAGAGTTCCTAGAATTCAATGATAATGAAAGCACAACAGACACAAACTTATGGGACACAATGAAGCCAGTGCTAAGAGGAAGGTTCATAGCACTAAGTGCCTTCAAGAAGAAATTTGAAACATCTCATACAAGCAACTTAATGGCCCAACTGAAAGCTCTAGAAAAAAAAGAAGCAGATACACCCAAGAGGAGAAGACAACTGGAAATAATCAAACTCAGGGCTGAAATCAATCAATTAGAAATGAATAAAACTATTCAAAGAATCAATGAAACCAAGAGCTGGTTCTTTGAGAAAATCAACAAGATAGACAAGCCCCTAGCCAAACTAACAAAAAGGCAGAGAGAAACTGTCCAAATCAGCAAATCAGAAACGAAAAGGGGAACATAACTACAGACACTGATTAAATCCAAACCATCATTAGTTCTTACTACCAAAGCATATATGCCACAAAATTTGAAAATCTAAATGAAATGGACAGTTTTCTTGAGAGATTCCACCTACCTAAATTAAGCCAAGATCAGATAGGTAGATTGAATAGACCTATATCCCCCAAGGAAATAGAAGAAGTCATCAACAAGCTCCCTACGAAAAAAAGCCCTGGGCCAGATGGTTTTAGTGCAGAATTCTACCAGACCTTCAAAGAAGTCCTAATACCAATTCTCTATAAAGTGTTCCACAAAATAGAAATAGAAGGAACATTACCGAACTCTTTCTATGAAGCCACAGTCACCTTGATACCTAAACCACACAAAGATCCAACAAAAAAAGAGAACTTCCGACCTATCTCCGTTATGAACATTGATGCAAAAAATACTCAATAAAATACTTGCAAACC
>CM053742.1:120189517-120208685 GCA_028658305.1 Pachyuromys duprasi
GGGAGATGAGGGAGGGAGTGGGAGGGTAGGAGGGAATGAGGGAGGGGGCTATGCCTGGGATTCAAAGTACCTAACCTGTGATTGAGATAAAAATAAATAAATTAAAAAAAAGAAAATCATTACTAAAAAAAAATGGGATACAGATCTAAACAGAGAAATCTCAATAGAGGAACATCACATGGCAGAGAAACACTTAAAGAAGTGCTCAACATCTTTAGTCATCAGGGAAATACAAATGAAAACTACCCTGAGATTTCACCCTACACACCCATCAGAATGGCTAAGATCAAAAACTCAAGTGACAACACATGCTGGAGAGGATGTGGAGAAAGATGAACCCTCCTCCATTGCTGGTGGTAATGTAAACTTTTACAACCGCTTTGGAAATCAATCTGGAGATTACTCAGGCAATTAGGAATAGTACTACCTCAAGATCCAGCTATACCACTCCTAAGTATGTATCAAAAGTATGCTCAACTAGGCAACAAGGACATTTGCTCAACCATGTTTGTAGCAGCTTTATTTGTAGTAGCCAGAAGTTGGAACCAACCCAGATGTCCCTCAGTTGAGGCATGGATACAGAAATTGTAGTACATTTACACAATGGAACACTACTCAGCAATTAAAACAAGGAAATCTTGAAATTTGCAAGCAATTGGTGAGATCTAGAGAAGATCATCCTGAGTGAGGTATCCTAGAAGCAGAAATATACACATGGTATATACTCACTTATAAGTGAATATTAGACATATAATATAGGAAAATCATACTAAAATCTGTACACCTAAGGAAGATATTCATGAAGGAGGACCCTGGGTAAGGTGCTCAATCTTCATTCGGAAAGGCAAATGAGATGGACATCAGAAGAAAAAACAGGGAAGAGGACAGGAGCCTATCACAGAGGGCTTCTGAAAGACTGTACCCAGCAGTGTTTCAAAACATATGCTGAGACTCATAGCTACACTTTGGGCAGAGAGGGAATCTTGGGGGAGATAGAAAGACTTGGAGGGCAGAGGAGATCCACAAGGAGAGCGACAGAACCAAAATATCTGGGCACAGGGATCTTTTGTGAGACTGACACTCCAAACAAGGACCTTGCATGGCAATAACCTAGAAACCCTGCACAGATGTAGCCCAGGGCAGCTTAGTGTCTAAGAGGGGTTCCCCAGTAATAGAAACAGGGACTATCACTTACATGAACTCATGGGCTGACTCTTTGATCTCCTCCCCCTGAGGGGGAAGCAGCCTTACCAGTCCACAGAGGAAGATAATGAAGCCAGTTCTGATGAGACCTGATAGACTAGGGTCAGAAGGAAAGGGTGGAGGACCTCCCATATCATTGAACTGGGGGAGTGGCATAGAAAAAGAAGAGGGGCTTAGGGTGGGATTGGGAGGGGATAGGGGATGGGGCTACAGCTGGAATACAAAGTGAATGAACTGTAATTAATATGAAAAAAGTAAAAATTTAAAAAAAAAGAAAACGAATTATCTCCCAGGAGCTATCAACTACCAATATCTCCTCAGCCAGTGGTGGAACTTATATTTCCTGCTTTATGCTGGGATTTTGTCTAACTTGAAGCTCAGTCCTCTTAGTTTGGGGTCACTTCATTCACTTGGGACAAAATAGGTAAAGCTGAATTACTGGGGTGCCTCCATCTAGACCAGGGTTTCAAAAGACAAACAATAGCTCTCTCCCTGGACACCCACATGGCCCAGCTGAATGTGTCTGTACCAGGTCCTCTGCATTGTATTGTAATTTTCAGTTTAGCATTTTAATTAGACTCCCTTGTGTATGAACAAGTGGGTCTCTAATTCTAGTGCCTTATCCTGGTCTCGTTCCTTCTGTTACTTTGACTTGTCCAACTTCAGTGTGGTGGCTTTTGTTTTATCTTATTATTTGATTAAAAACGTTTATAAAATATAAAATAAAAATATTAAAAAATGGGGTACAGAGCTAAACAAAGAATTCTCAACAGAGGAATATCAAATAGTGGAGAAACACTTAAAGAAATGCACAACGTCCTTAGTCATCCAGGAAAAGCAAATAGAAATGACCCTAAGTTTCCATCTTACACTTATTAGAATGGCTAATATCAAAAATTCAAGTGACAACACATACTGGGAAGGATGTGGAGAAAGGGGAACACTTCTCCATTGCTGGTGGGAGTGCAAACTTGCACAACCACTTTGGAAATCAATCTGGTGTTTTCTCAAAAATTGGGAATAGCACTACCTCAAGATCCAGATATACCACTCCTGGACATAAACCTGAAAGATGCTCCAATATTCGGAAAATACATTTGCTCAACTATATTCATAGCAGCTTTATTTGTAATAGAATCTGGAAACAACCTAGATGTCTTTCAATGGTCAAATGGATACAGAAATTGCGGTACGTTTATACAATGGAATACTTCTCAGCAATTAAAAACAAAGAAATCATGAAATTTGCAGGGAAATGGCTGGAACTAGAAAAGATAATGTTGAGTGAAGAAACCCAGAACCAAAAAGACATGCATGTTAAATACTCATAAGTGGATATTAGCCGTATAAGATAACCATACTAAAATCTACAGGCCTAAAGAAGCTAAACAACAAGGAGGATGCTTAAATCTCATTCAGAATTGCAAACAGGATAGAAACTAGAAGCTGTGGATGAAAGGGAACAGGATGGGAGCCTACCATATATGTCCTCTGAAAATCTCTACCCAAAAGGGGATTGAAGCAGAAGTTCAGACTCACAACCAAACTTTGGGTAGAATGCAGGTAGTCTTATATAAGAAAGGGGGTATGGAACGACTTGGAAGCCACAGAGGAAGAGGATCCAGGTAGTCCTGATGAGACTTGATAAGCTATAGGCAGATGGCAAAGGAAGAGAATTCTCCCCTTCAGTGGACTAGGGGAAAGGGATGGGGGAGGGGAAGAAAAGAGAGGGGGACAGGAAGCTGATGAGGGAAGGTGCTAAATTTGGGGTGTAAAATAAATAAAGTTTAAAAAGTTGTACTGATAAAGATGTAGCAGAGATTGAGGGAATGCCAAACCAATTACTGGCCCAACCTGAGGCCCATTCCATGGGAGAGAGCCAACCCCTGTCACAATTAATGATACTCTGCTTCACTTACAGACAGGAGCCTAGGATAACTGTCTTCTGAGAGGCTTCTTCCAGCAACTGATGGAAACATATGCACAGACCCACAACCAAACAGTACGTAGAGATTGGGGAGTTTTGTGGAAAAGTGGGGGAAAGGGTAGAGGGAGCTGGAGGGGTCAAGGACACTACAAGTAGATCTACAGAGTAAACTAATCTAGACCCATGAGGGTTCACAGAGACTAAATCACCAAACAAAGAACATGCTTGGATTGGGGCTAGTCCTCCTACATATATGTAGCAGATGTGCAGCTTGGGTATCATGTGGGTCACCTTACAATTGGAGCAGGATCTGTCTCTGACTCTGTGGCCTCCCACTGGATCTTATTCCCCTCGCTGGGATCCCTTGTCTGGCCTCAGCGGGGGAGGATATGCTTAGTTGTGCTATGATGTGAGATGCCAGGGTGGGTTGGTGCCCCTTGGGAGCCTCCCCTTCTCTGAGAAGAAGGAAAGGGGAGATTGGGAAGAGAGGGTATGAGGGTGGGACTGGGAAGAGAGAAAGGAATGGGATGGGATTAGACTATCAAGAGATTCAATAAATAAATAAATAAATAAATAAATAAATAAATGGAAAAAGACTTAAAAGTATGAATCTGACTAAAGTCAAATTAATGATGCTCTCAATAAATTGAAACATTAAATTCTGCTTACTATTAAGAAGACTGAATATTCTTCCCAAATATCTTAACAGATTCAGTGCAATACAACTTTCTTTTAAAAAACTTCAAAGATTTTAAAGAGAAATTAGGGGCTGATTTTAATTTTCATATAACAATACAAAAGATGTACAATAGTCAAAACCTGTTAAATTGAAGAGGTTAGAAGAATCTTATCATTTCACTTCAGTATTTTAAGATATAAATAATCCAGATAATGTGATAACTCTAGAAATATATCAATGAAACAAAATGAAATACAATGGTAGACCCAAGTGTATGAACACTACAGATCACTAATTACTAGTAAAGATGCACAAGTGGAGTGTTCTCTAAAACAATGGGGTCTGGGAAAACTGCATATCCATTTGCATGAAGTAAATTTTGAAATTGAAGTTTTGGTTTCCTTAAAAACTCAGTTAAGTTATGTAAATATGATTTTGTTTTATAACTATGATTTTGTTTTAATCCCAAGTGTGGGATTTCAGTTTGGGCTTTAGTTTGTCAACAGGTGATAATTGCCTCCTGTGAGGTGTGGTCTTTGCCATCTGGTAATGGCCAGCCTCAGGGATGGGCATGGTCTAGGTCTCTGAGGGATATAAATAGATAGGAGAGCCCAGAAAGAAAGTGTGGCAGTTTGGAGAGACCAGAGACAGATGATGTGGCACTTTGGAGAAACCAGAAACATGGGAGAGATGCTTTAATGCTCAGCAGCTTGGAGGAGATACATGGAGGAGACTGCTTGCTGCATTTGCTGTTGACAGAGATTGGTATAACACCCCCACAAACACATACACACACACACACACACACACACACACACACACACACACACACTGATTCTAAACAGCCAGGAGAAGTAAAAGTGCCTGCTCCTTCTCTCCCCACTAACCTCTCTCCTATCTAGGGTTAACAGGTTGATGAAAGGGAGATAGAGGCTTAAACACTCCCAAATAAAACAGTTTAAAAAGGAGTGCAGCAAACTTTTATTTATATTAGATTCATCTATATCCATGTCCATTTATCTAGATACACATGCTGTTTTTTTTCTCCAGGAAGAAAAAAAAATGGAATGAGAAATGAACATTCTGCTTATGTGACTGTGGGATCTGGCAAATGTGGACTCTGTACACCGAGACAGCAGGTCAGATACTCACAACACATTTTAAAATTTCAAAAATATAGTGTTTCTACTTCGATGCCTAAATTGAATATATTAATTAGTTTTGGTGTGATGCTTCAACAAATAACACACAGCAACCACTAATCAAATTCAGCTTCCTTTTGTTCAGCATTTCCCCATCCTTGTCAAATCTCTAGCAATCATTAGTCTATACTTAGGTATATTGCTTTTAGCTTCCATATGTGATAGAGAAAATGTGCTACTTATCTTCCTTTGTCTAGATTAGCTTACTTAATGTAATATCTTCTAAATTGAATCTGTCATGCTGTAAATGCTAGGATTTCATTTTCTTTGTAAATGAATAATACATTGTGCTTAAATAGTATATTTGTTTATCCTCTTTTCCACTGTTGGATACCTAGGTTGATTTTATACACTAACTATTGTTTGTAGTAAAAGTGGATGGGCTTCTGTGACTTTTCTATGTTGAATTCATCTCTTTTGAATATATACCCAGAAATTACATTGTTGCACAATAGAACAAATTTCACTTCAGTTTCTGAGGAGTCTCCATACTCTTCTTCACTAGGGCTATCATAATTTACATTACCACCAAGAATATACAATAATTCATTTTCTTTTCATACTTAACAGCATTTGATCTTTTTAATATTTGTAATTTTGACTAGGTTAAGATGGTATCTCATTGTGGTTTCAATTTACCTTTTTAATGATTAATTTTCACATTTTGGGCTATCTTTTAGAAGTATCTACTTAGAGAAAACTCCCGTGTTATGGTGTTAGGGTAGAATTGCTTCTCTAAAAACGTCAGTATTTTTTTTTCTCTAAGGCTTTCAAATGATTAGATGAATTCCAGTCCCATCATGAAAATTAACTAACTGAAGATGTGAGTCTCACTTACAAACCGTCTTTTCAGTAATACCTGTACTAGTTTGCTGAGCACCCAACCAAGTACTGGAGCATTACCAAGGTGAAATATAAGACTAACCAGTACGTGTACCTTTGTTCATATTTAAGTGCAATTAAAATGAGTATTGTGCTTATATGACCAAAAATAATCACCATTTCTACCATAAAGAGAAAAAATATTCTGCATTAGAATCTATCTTAAACAGGACTTTCATAACAAAATGCCATAGATGTATGGGAAAAACAGAAATTTGTTTCCTCACAGGTCTGGTGGTAAGAAGTCTGCAAACAAGGTCTGGCATAGAGAGTTTCCAGTGACAACTGGGTCCCGTAGCTCTTTCTCATTAGGTGTTCTTATGTCTTTAGTTTGGGTGCATAAAAGTAAGCCGGAAATGTGGAAAATGTCTTGTGTTTCATCTTATAAGGACACTAATCCTACCAGTTCAAGAACCCAACCTCGGAGTGCATTTCAACCAAACTTCTTCCATAGAGTCTTTATCTCTAAACATTGTGTTCCAGGAGATTGGATTTCTGCATGTGAATTTGTGGAACAACATAAGCATTCAGTCCACGTAGTCCATCCTCATACCCACCTCACATTCAAATACATTCATTCCATCTAAAGAGCCAAATGTATATTAATTCACTCTAAAGCTGAAAATCTGAAACCTTATCAAAATATTATCTTAGTGGGGTTTAAATGAAACTTGAAGTATGGCTTACCTGTTATATTAGAGGCTTATGTGCTTTCAACATGCATTTATAGCTCAAACTGGAAAAATAA
The DNA here is from genome assembly GCA_028658305.1 of Pachyuromys duprasi. NCBI lineage: Eukaryota > Metazoa > Chordata > Mammalia > Rodentia > Muridae > Pachyuromys > Pachyuromys duprasi. Next base: position 120,196,159 of record CM053742.1, read on the forward strand.
AAAAGGTAGAAAGGGTTGGTGGATCTCAAAATAATGTGAAAATCATAAAAGCTAATTTTACTGAATCTTACTGCTTAAGAATTATAATACTCTTGTTCAATGTTCTATCATCCATGTCTCATAGGGGGACATTTTCCACATTATGACTCTAGAAAAAAGTCATGGCCCATGAGACTCTTGCCATAAGTCTGTTCCTAAAACACTGGACACAAATCCTAATCCTTCCTCTAAGTCAAAGAGGTTTTCATCGTGTGAAAATTAGGAGACGGTGCACATTGGTTGCCGAAGAATGAAGAAAACAAGAAACAGAGGACAGGAACCTACCACAGAGGGCCTCTGCAAGACTCTACTCAGCAGTGTATCAAAGCAGATGCTAAGACTCATAGCCAAACTTTGGGCAGAGTACAGGGAATCTTAGGAAAGAAGGGGGAGATATTAAAACTTGTAGAGGACAGGAACTCTACAAGGAGAACAACAGAACCAAAAATTCTGGGTAAAGGGTTCCTTTCTGAGACTGATACTCCAACCAAGAACCGTTTATGGACATAACCTAGAACCCCTACACATATGTAGCCCATGACAGCTTGTATCCAAGTGGGTACCCTAGTAAGGGAAACAGGGACTGTCTCTGACATGAACTCAGTGGCTGGCTCTATGATCACCTCCCCCTGAGTGGGGAGCAGCCTTACCAGGCCACAGAGGAAGACAATGCAGCCAGTCCTGATGAGACCTGATAAACTAGGGTAAGATGGAAGGGGAGGAGGACCTCCCCTATCAGTGGACTTAAAGAGGGGCATAGGAGGAGTTGAGAGAGGGAGGGTTGGATTGGGAGGGATTGAAAGAGGCGGCTGTAGTTGGGATACAAAGTAAATAAACTGTAATTAATATAAAAAATAAATGTATTTTTAAAATTAGGATAAAATAACCTTTCTCTTGGATCTGTGATGTTACTAATGCCATTTGGCAGATGCATATGAGAAGCACACTGAGATATTCCCATCTTTCTGCTACTAGAAAGGCTAAAACTAAAAGGACTAGCCAAACTAACTTCTAGAAAGAATGATGGAATGCTTAGAAATGTATATGAAATATGATAATTGCATTTTAAATATATCATTTTGTAATTTTCTTTGAAAATGTAAATATATACCTAGGAATGTATGTGGCCCTAGAAGTCCTAGTCTTTGTGTGTCCTAGTTATTTCTATAAATCCTCTTTAGCTTTAAACCACAAAATGCTATAAGGAAACTTTTAGTGGCCGAAGAGATATATTTGCTGTTTTGACTATTTTGAACAAAATTATAGAGACAAAGTAAAAAAAAAAAAAAATATATATATATATATATATATGAAGGGGATGAAGAGATGGCTTAGTGGTTAAGAGTACTCTCTACTGTTCAAAATGTCCTGGGTTCAATTCATGGCATCAACATGGTGGCTCACAAACACCTATGGCATGATATGATGCCCTCTTACAGGTAGAGCACTCATACATATACATACATAATTAACTAAGTACGTAAGTAAGTAAATCTTTGAGCCAGGCAGCAGTGGTATATGCCTTTAATCTCTGCACTTGGGAGCCAGAGGCAAGTGGATCTCTGTGAGCTCAAGGCCAGCCTGGTCTACAGAGTGAGATTCCAAGACAGTCAGAACTACAGAGGGAAACCCTGTCTTGAAAAACAAAACAAAACAAAACACTCAACCAACCAAACAAATAAAAAATATAGAAGAACCTAGGAAAAATATACAGGAAAGAAAAAGTTGAAAAATCACTGACATTAATCTTATTGTATAAATTGTGAAATTAATTATGATAGACTCAGTGACATAACTGAAATTACTGAGGTTATCATTAAGAATAAGAAAATGTAATCTCAAATGTATTATTTACATGTTAAATCAATTATAGATATAAGTCCTTAGGTAATTTAAAAATACAGGGGAAAAGTGGATGCAACATTACATGTAATCAAAAGAAAACTAGAAAGTTATATTACTATCATGCAAAGGTGATTTCAGAACAAAATAATAGCCTTCGGTGATAAAGAAGTGACTTTTCCAATTAAACAATTCTACCACATATTACTGCACTTAGCTCAATGCCTCAGAATACAGGAAGGGCCTGATGGTAAAACTGGCCAGAAATTTTTCCAATCACTACTGAGCATGACAACTGCAAAAGTTCAGTCTCAGAGCTGCTCAATCAAGCAGGTACATAACATTCGAGGACTCAGGTTCCATCTACACAGCATTACCAGCCTACCACATATCATATATTTTTGTGACAGTACATGAAAGGTTCACCAAGATAGATCATACTCTGGCACATCAAACACACTATTAAAATACAGGGAAATAAAAGTCATAATGTCATGGACATGTGTTAGATTGAAATTAAACTAAAAGTATGTAACAGAAAGCAAAATGTGGGCAGACACTTGTCAATAAAATAACATACATATGCATTCCTCACATATTGAAGAAACGGCTTCAGAATAAAACTTTAAAATGAAATGCAATTTATCTGTTCTGAAATGAAGCAGTCTAAAACACATAAATTTGACACAATAAATGTGTATATTATAAAATGTTTTATACTGACCATCTAAGAATAAACCTTAGTAATGAGGAGCTAAAGACATTATTTTAAGTGTAAAGCAATCAAGAAATGAAAGAATAAAAGTTAGCATAGAAATCAGAGCTTCTGCAAAAAGAAAAAGAATGAAGAAAAGCAAATCAATAAAATCCTGATTCAATGAAAATATCAGTAGACATTATGTAGGCCTCACTGTACCACTGCCCTGCACAAAGAAACAAATTAATCAACCTCAGAAATGGAAAATGGCACTTTCTATTGATTTCACAAACACTAAAAGGGCAATAAATCTTACAAAGACATCATCAATAATATATCTATTAAATAAATAGAAATAGTAACTAATTCCATTTAAGAGAGAAAATACCAGTCTAAAATTATCTCCTTGACACATTCTGCAAAAGATTCAAATTTAACTTACCATGAGTTCAGAGGCTTTCAAGAAAAGAAAAGTAGAAAGAACACATGATAATTCATTCCATGAGTCTAGCATTTTTTGAGAAAACACCAGATTGATTTCCAAAGTGGTTGTACAAGTTTACATCCCAACCAGCAATGGAGGAGGGTTCCTCTTTCTCCACAATCTCTCCAGCATGTGCTGTCACTTGAGTTTTTGATCTTAGCCATTCTTATGGGTGGAAGATGAAATTTCAGGATCATTTTGATTTGCATATACTTGATGACTAAGGACGTTGAACACTTTTTTAAGTGTTTCTCTGCCATTCAATGTTCCTGTATTGAGAATTCTCTGTTTAGCTCTGTGCCCCATTTTTAATGGGTCATTTAGTATGTTGTTGCTTAATTTCTTGAGTTCTTTATATATTCCAGATATTAGCCCTCTCTTCGATGTAGGGTTAGTGAAGATCTTTTTCCAGTTTGTAGGATGTCATCTTGTTCTGTTGACAGTATCCTTTGCTATAAAGAAGCTTTTTCCTCCCTTTCTTCTCTGCAACCTCCTATGCCTCCTCAAATAAAAGGTTGAAAGCTTCTTTGTCTTTAATTATTACTGTTACACACACACACACACACACACACACGAGCACGTGAGCATATCTGTGTAAAAATAAATAAATAAAACCTGCTGAGTCTGATTTTGTTGTTTGTGTTCATACAGTTTCAGGGCTGACATCTCTGCATTCATCACTGAGAGAAGCTAAGTCTCCTTGCAGTCAATAACTGCTTGTAGTTCTTTGTTTAAGAGTGAGCCTCTGCGAAAACTTCCTCTTTCCATTTTAACAGCCCCAAATCCTCAGATGTGAATATACAACATAAAGTGACCGCAGAAACCAAGAACGTATAAAGAGATTATGGATGTGGAAAACCTGGAAGGGGAAGAGTAGGTGGTATAAAGTGGGGAATGGAATAATGAAGAGGGAACACCAACTGGGGAGGATGCAGGGATGTCAGTATAAAAGGAGAAGGGAGGGATTAGGGACAAATAACACCAAAGTTGTTTGAATAACCTTCAAATCATATTTTATATTTGCCTAAAATTATTCACAATACATTATATATACATAAATATACACACACATATATATATATACATGTACACACACACACACACACACACACACACACACACACATAAAACACTCCAATACCACACAGCAGCAACTTCCTTTTGAAGGGTTGGTCAGGTGATCCAAGTGATTCCCCAAACTGTAGGGTTCATTGATGTAGCACTTGATTGTCATTGTCTTTCAGCGTGGGTCCATATTGCTGAACACACTACACACTTAAGACACACATCCAGATGACTCACGCTAGATATGACCTGAAAACTTCATTCTTACATATTCTTAGATATTCTTTCATATTCTTAGATAATACAAGGTGCTAAGGGATGGAAATAATTAAACAGTGCTAGACAATGGTAACACCTATGAGTCATGACAAATGCCAGTAAAATATGTAGGGATATGTAGTAAGTGGCACTCACATGTTGGAGGCAACAAATAGCTGTCTAAATGGATTTAATGCCTAATAAACAAGGGGGAAATCATGCCTGATACTGGAAACCTATCCAGCTCTCTGGGCGAATGAGACTATGGACCTTTGTAAAGAATATGCTATTGATACTTTGGTAGACTAGTATGCCTTTTATAGCCAATATGACTACATTAAATATTCTCCTTTTACCGGTAGATAAGTGTACCTACAACCCCTCATATCCCTGAGAACTAGGATAGAAAAAATGATGACTATGAAATCAATAAAATGATTATTAATGATATTCTTATATACTCATAGATTGGTGCCTAGTCCAAACATCATCAGAAAAGCTTCCTCTGTCAGCTGAGTCAATGAGCATGGCTGAGGAAGTATTTGTAGATTAGGATGTTGGGCATATGCCAAGAAGTGCAACACAGAGTGTCTGAACCACTTTGCATTTCTATTAACAGTGAATGAGGGTTACTCTTTTTTCACAGCCGTGTCAGTGCTTTTTTCCAGCTGTTTTCTTAATCTTGGACATTCTGAATGGGATAGGATGAAATCTCAAAATCATTTTCATTCCCATTTTCCTAATTGCTAGGGGTTATGAACAATTCTTAGTCGTTTTTATTTCTTTATTGAGAAATTGTGGCTCAGATCTATAGCCCATTTTTAGTTGGGTCTTTGTTTACTTCTTTTTTTAGTTATTTATACATTCTGGATATTAATCATATATGTGTGTGTAAGAATACAGATGTGTGTATGTGCATATAAAAATATTGATAAGAAGAGGCCATCTGTTTGAAAGGAAGGAAGGGGGGTCATTGTAGAGTTTGAAGGAAGAATAGGAAAGGGACAACTATATTTTAATTTACAAAATTTATAAAAAGACAGAAAATAACTAATTTCCCATTGATTCCAGTCTTCATATTTTTTCCTGGACTATAAAAAGTCTACTCTGATGGGGGGGATGGAAGTCTGGGAGGAGGAAATTTCCCAAGTGCAGAATATTTTGGAAGTTATCATTAATAGAAAACTAATGTGCTAATTACAAGTAATCATATTTGTGAATCAAAGCCAGCACCAAGATGCCAGACAACTACTAGGGAATTAAGAATGCACATTTAATAATTTAAGGAAACATATCTCTTTCTCTTTTACTTTTTTCTTTGTTCATACAACTTTATTTTAATAAGCAGTAATTAAGAAATGCCTAAAGTCTATTTATAGGTGAGAAAATATAAAAGTTGCTATAACAATACAAGAATAAACTGCTCAAAAATAAGAAAGGAAGTAATCTTTTCAAGTATTTTAATTTACTTTGTATATGTGCACTTTATTCGTTTCACTTTCTCACTCATCCACCCAATCTTTCTGTGGTCTCTTCCCTTTCACCCTCCCTAATTATAATTCATGTCTATTTTTAAACATATCTATGTTTTCAAAACCTATACTAATAAATATATATCCAACCTAATAAATACATTTAGTGATGTTTATATGTGTGCACTTTTTTCTAATTACTTTCTTGTTTTATTTATTCATTGAAAATAGATTTTTATATATAATAAATACTGATTACAGTTTCCCCTCCCTCTACTCCTCTCAGTTCCTTCCCACCTCTCCTCCCATTCTTACCCACTCCTTTCCTCTCTTTCATTACAAATAAACAGGCTTCTAAGGGATATATGATATGATATGATATGATATGGTATGATAATAAAAAAATAAATGCATCTTAATAAGACAAAATAAGCAAAAGAAGAGAATAAATCCAAAAAGGTTCAAGAAACAGGTATAGTAAAAAGCGAAAGTGAAGAGAAACCGCACAGGAGCTCCACAAGGAGAACAACAGAACCAAAAAATCTGAGCACAGGGGTCTTTCCTGAGACTGATACTCCAACCAAGTACCATGCAGGGAGAAAACCTAGAACCCCTGCCCAAATGTAGCGCATGGCAGTTCAGTTTCCAAGTGGGTTCCACAGTAATGGGAAGAGGGACTGCCTCTGACATGAACTGATTGGCCTGCTCTTTGATCACCTCACCCGGATGGGGGAGCAGCCTTACCAGGCCACAGAGGAAGACAATGCAACCACACCTGATGAGAGCTGATAAACTAGGATCAGAAAGAAGGAGAGGAAGATCTCCCCTATCAGTAGACTTGGGGAGGGGTATGCGTGGAGAAGGGAGAGGGAAGGTGGGATTGGGAGGGGAGGAGGGAGAGGTTTATGGGGGGATACAAAGTGAATAAAGTGTAATTAATAAAAAATAAAGAATAAAAGAAAAAAGAAACAGATATAGACACAGAATCTCACTCATTCACACACTCAAGAATCTCATAAATAGATTAAGCTGGAAGCTATAATATATATGCCAAGAACCTGTAATCAGAAGAGAAAAATATTTTTCTTCTGGTCCTCCATTTCCTCTGTCTTTTGCAATATTTCTTCCTTCCCTTCCAAAGTGTTCCCTGAGACCTGAGGGAAATTTTTTACTTGTTGGTTTTTAGACTAGAAGTATTTGCTTTTACTCTAGGTCCCTGGACTCTCTAATTTTAAGTTCTTGGCCACACAAGCTGTGAAAGGTATGAGTTCCATCTTTGGAGTGGGCCTTAAGTCAAATAAGACATTGTTTGGTTACTCCCACAAGTTTTGTGCCACCATTGCCCTTGTTTTCAATGCTTGAAAGAGTGTCTTCCATCTCTTATTTTCCGTTGTTGATGGTTCATAAGGGTATTTTAAGGTTTTTGTTTTGTGATTCAGCTACATCTCAATTCTCAGGGCCTGCTGTTTAGGATAGCTGGGCTCTAATGAAGACATATAGTCCAGGCTGCTATTATGTTTATATGTTCGTGTCTAGGCATCTGAGTTTGGGAAGATTGTAATTCTAGGTGTTGATACCTGGTTTTGCCTTTATTGGGTGGATTTTTTGTTTATTTGTTTCTGTTGCCCTTTCTGATGCAAAGTAGTGTGTGGTGTTAGGAAGTACTTCTGGAATTTCTGATAGGTGTGGCCACAGGGGATTCCTGGTATAATGTGTTTCTAACTGTTGGGGGCTGACACAGGAATAGGAATAGACTAAAATTTGGGGCTGAGGAGGTCTAAAAGGAGGGAGGCAAGCACATTGTTCTACCATTGCCTTCTTAGTTCCCTGGGAATGGAGGCAGAAGGTGAGGAGAGACCACAACAGGTAGTTTGCTACAGAGTTGGGAATGAGACTGGAACACTGAATTTGGAGAAGAGGGAGAGTGCCTACACATTTCTATGACCTACTTGCTCCTCTGGCAGGCTTGCCTTGCAGGTTCCCAGGAAAAACCTGCAGAGTTGGATGCTGGGATAGTAGCATGAATGGGAAGGAGGGTTAGTGGAGATGATCTGTGTGACCCATTAGAGATGGGGACAGAGAGGAGGGAGGTGCTACAGCAGGTCGTTTGCTACAGACTTAGGGGTGAGACTGAGAGACTGGATTTGGAGAACAGGAGGAAGAGGTAAGGATCCAGTTAGGCTACTTGCTTCCCTTGTAAAAGAGTAGATTTCCAGGGAATGCTTGCTGGAGCTGGGGGCTGGAACAAAAAAATCAGTGGAAGGAGTTTGGAGTGGAAGATCAGCATGATCCACTAAGGGTAGAGGTACACAGGGAGGGGAGTCTGCAGCAGGTGTTTTGCTGCAGAGCTAGGAATAAGACTGGGTATTGTATTTAGAGCCGAGAAGGGAGAGGTGAAGATCTACAGTTAGCCTACTTCCTTCCCAGGCCAGAGTAATAATGCTTTTTTTTTTTTTAAGACTGCAAGTGATCAGTCATTTAGCCAATTTCTATAGCCCTTTTATGACAATCACAACGCATGTACCACAGACAAGTGCCATCTGCACAATGAGGGCATTCACACTTGTTAAGCTTCTCTAGCTCAGCAATTTACGTTCAGCAGGGAGAAAGACAAGACAAAGGGAAGTGTTTAAAGAAGAAAAGAAAGACAGTAAGACAGAGGAAAGGACATTAACAGAAGTTTTGAAAAATTAAAGAAAAACAACAACGCTGGTATCTATCACCATGGACAAAATCCGAGCCATTTAGACCATTCATGTAGTCGGTCCATGGTTTCTACCATAGCTAAGTAGTTACTACAATTGCATGTGGGAAAGGTGATATACAGTTATCCTGCCTTAAGACCTCTTAAGGTCATAATACAACCTTTCCTGTTGAATTCTATCACCTGGAACATGAGTGTACGAGGTATGCATAGAATGGTTAAATTGCCTTAAATGTTAGCAGTTATCAGTTTTAAGTGTTTGGCATTTACTTTTGCCCCACAATAGAATTACTCACCAGGGTAGAATCTCTGCTCTTAGTCAGAAATCCATTGTATTGGTTTTATCTGTATTTGGTATTCTTATTTCTTTTCTTGGCTACATGGCACTATATAGCTGATTGAGTAAGTCTTCCATTATTTACCAGTTTCTTTGGATATAATGAACCCATTCTCCATGAACAGAAAAAGTGAGAAAATATGTGATGAGTTGCTTTCAGCTCTCATCTTGAATTACTATGAGGCTACTGGGTTCATTGTGTTCATTGCTGCTTCTGAAATATATATATATATATAGAGAGAGAGAGAGAGAGAGAGAGGAATTTGGCTCCTAACATATGTTCTTCTTATGGCAGAAGATTAGGGAAGGAAAGAATCTATCCTGGTAATGCCTGACTAAAGATTGTCTTATCAGGCCTGAGTTATTTGGAGGAGGCAGACCTCCTGCCTGCTATCAGAAGTGTTTATTAGGCCATCTGGTTGGCCCTGATTTCAGTGTTATACAAGTCTTTTCACCTATTTGCACCCTCTATCAGTGAAGAAGAGGTACTAACTACTACATTCCAGAGAAAATTTTGTGAGTCCACTTTTTTTATTATTGTTGTTATTTTTTATTCTGCTTAAATACTTATTCTGGTTTAGGTTCTGTGGAGAAAATTGTAATATAGATAGAAATGAAGTGAACTGACCACATCATTTTAAGTTCATGTTAGGGATGATACATAATAAGGAAATAAATTATGTGGCCAAAGCAAACCTTTCCAGGGATGTGGTATCTGAGTTGAGACCTAAATGGTAAGAAAGCACTAACCCCAAAAATAGAACAGAGAACAAATTCCAATCAGAGAGAGTATACAAAAAAGAAAAAAAATCATGATTTCCTTGTTTTTAATAGCTGAGTAGTAGTCCATTGTATAAAGTTACCACAATTTCTATATCCATTCCTCAGTTGAGGGATATCTGCATTTTTTTTTACAGATTCTGCCTATCACGAATAAAGCTGCTATAAACATGGTTGAACAAATGTCCTTGTTGTATACCTGAGCGTATTTTGGATATATTCCCAGGAGTGGTAAAACTGGATCTTGAGGTAGCACTATTCCTAATTTTCTGAAAAAACAAACAGTCAAACAAAACCCGACAGATTGATTTTCAAAGAGGTTGAACAAGTTGGCACTCCCACCAGCAATGGAAGAGGGTTCCCTTTCTCCTCATCCTTTCCAGAATGTGTTGTCACTTAGTTTTTGATCTTAGCCATTCTGATGGCTGTAAGGTGAAATCTCAGAGTCATTTTGATTTTCATTTCCATGATGACTAAATACATTGAGCATTTAAGTGTTTATCTGCCATTTGATATTTCACTATTGAGAATTCTACTACTCAGCAATTAAAGAAAAGGAAATCATGAAATTTGCAGGCAAATGGTGGGAACTACAAAAGATCATCCTGAGTGAGGTACCCCAGTAGCAGAAAGACACACATGATATATACTCAGTTATAAGTGGATATTAGACATGTAACATAGGATAATCATACTAAAATCTGTACACCTAAAGAAGCTAAGCAAGAATGAGCATCCTGGGTAAGATGTTCAATCCTCATTCAGAAAGGCAAATGGCCGGGGATTTTAAGAGGGAGACAACAGGGAACAGGACAGGAGCCTACCAAAGAGGGCCTCTGAAAGATTTTAACCAGTAGGGTATTAAAGCAGATGCTAAGGCTCATAGTCAAACTTTGGGCAGAGTGCAGGGAATATTATGAAAGAAGGGGGAGAAAGAAAGGCCTGGAGGAGACAGGAGCTCAACAAGAAGAGCAAAAGAACCAAAAAATCTGGGTCCAGGGGTCTTTTCTGAGACAGATACTCCAACCAAGGACCTTGCATGAAGATAACCTAGAAGCCCTGCACAGATTTAGCCCAAGGTAACTCAGCCTCCAAGTGGGTACCTTAGTAAGGGGAACAGGGGCTGTCTCTGTCATGAACTCAATGGCTGACTCTTTGTTCACCTCCCCCTGATGGGGGAGCAGCCTTACCAGGCCACAGAGGAAGACAATGAAGACAGTCCTGATGATACCTGATAGGCTAGAGTTAGAGTGAAGGGGAGGAGGACTCCCCTATCATTGGACTGGGGAAGGGACAGGGAGGAGAAGAGTGAAAGAGGGTGGGATTGGGAGGGGGCTACCTGGGAAAAAAGTGAATACACTGTAATAAATAAATTAAAAAATTATCTGCGGGCTTTAGTAAGTGACCCAGTGAAATCTTGGTGACAGTTGAGACTTCAGAACACAAGGGCCTCCAAAAGACCATGAAAAAGTACATGAATTTTATTTGAAGTATGATAAGAAGTCATTGAAAAAATTTTAAATTATTTATTATTTGCCCTTATGTGTGTGTGTTTGTGCACTTGTGTGCATGTGTGTTTGAATATATGTCACATGTGTGCAGGTGCCCACACAGGCCAAAAGAGAGTATCAAATATCCTAGAGCTGGAGTTACAGGTGATTGTGAGATACTCAATTTTGGTGCTGGGAATTGAACTTGGGTCCTCTAAAGAACTGTAAGTGGTCTTAACTTACAGATGAGCTCTTTCTAGTCCCAATACTAGAAACATTTAAACACAGGAAAAAGTAAGTTGGTTTAGCAACTTAAGGATTCTTTGGTCACTTTGAGAAAAATTGATTGGAAGAACCAAGAGCTAACATAAGGGTAGTCCAAACACAGAATGTTTTAAATTCTTTATGGTTGAATGAACTGCTTGGTCCATCTCTTTTTGTTAAATAGTTCACCTTATTTTTCTTCTCTTCACCCACTTCATTATTCAATTTCCATCTTACACCACTCATTACAACTGTGAATGATACCCTAGTCCTTTGAAATTCTGGGCAAAAAATCTAAGGTAGACTGGAGTAACATAAGGACTAAAGAAAAAGGATAGGTGGTTACTATGGCCCAAATGGATGATTCTCCTAAAATTCCTAACGTCCCACAGAAAGTCTGACAAAAAGCAGTATCTCAGACATTGTCTGGACAAAAGAATGAATGAACTGAATGAGTCAAAGCCAGTTTATTTACAAAATAAGAATTATTGAATTCAAATTTAGAAATGAAGGTTTGAAAACACTGGGTTATAGACAACTGCATAAAAAAGACTTAGAACTAACCTTTCTTTTTTTTTTCTTTTTTTTTCTGTCAATGACTATTTTCATTAAAATGAACAAGGAAATTTTAAGTCATGACTCTGCTATGGAAGGAAAACTTGTTTTCTAAACCGTACCAAGCTAAACAACCTCAATTCAGATATGGACATTTAATTTCAATAAGTTGCACTTGTAAATATTTCCCTCTGTCTTGCTGTAATGTTTAGGGGGCTTTTAATGAATGTACCGTGTTCAGTATATAATACTAACTAATTGGGAGGAATTTTAAAATGTCTTATTTTTTCTTTTGTGTTTTTATGTGTATGAGTGTTTTTATCCGCATGCTTGTCTGTGCACCACATGCATTCAGTGCCCTGGGAGGATGGGGGCAGAAAGAGGTGCCAGTTCCCCTTGACTTTGCTGTGGTTGGTCCCGTGCGTGATGAGCTGGGACATCATGGTGGGGACCATGTGTAGGAGCAAAGTGGCTCAGCTCATGATGGACAGGAGAAAGTGAGAAGAAACGGAAAAGACCAGGGACAAAGTCTGCGTTTCA
>CM053742.1:120209185-120238105 GCA_028658305.1 Pachyuromys duprasi
GATTCATTGCATTTTTGTTGTTGTTGTCATTGGGAAATTATCTGTATCCTATATTTTCTTTGGTGTAGTTGTTTCCGTTGGACTGAAGTTTTCCTTCTAGTACCTTCTGTAGGGCTGGGTTGCTGTGTAGGTATTGCATGAATTTTGTTTTGTCATGGAAAATTTTGTTTTCTCCATCTATGTTGATTGAAAGCTTTGCAGGGTATAGTAGTCTTGGTTGGCATGTGTGTTCTCTTCAAGACTGCATGACTTCTGCCCAGGCCCTTCTGGCTTTCATCGTTTCTGTTGAGAAATCTGGTGTGATTCTGATCAGTCTACCTTCATGTGTTACTTGACCCTTTTCCCTTGCTGCCTTTATTATTTTTTCTTTGTTTTGTAGGTTTAGTGTTTTGACTATAATGTGGCAAGAGGTATTTCTTTTCTGGTCTATTCTATTTGGCGTTCTGTAGGCTTCTTGTATGTTGATGGACATTTCTTTTTTTAAGTTGGGAAAATTTTCTTCTATGATTTTCTTAAAAAATATTTTCCGGTCCTTTGACCCTGGAGTCTTCTTTTTCATCTATTCCAATTATTCTTATGTTTCGTCTTTTGATGGGAAACTTAATTTCTTGGATGTTTTGTGATTGTGACTTTTCTGATTTTCTTTTTTCCTTGAGTGAGGAGTCCATTACAGCCAGTGTATCCTCAGTTTCTTAGATTCTCTCTTCCATCTCTTGTATTCTATTGTTGATGCTTACCTTTGTGGTTCCTGATCTTTTCTCTAAGTTCTCCAGTTCCAGGTTCTTCTCCCTTTGTGTCTTCTTTATGGTTTCTAATTCCGTTTTCATGCTTTGTACCGTTTCCTTCAACTGATTGACTGTGTCTCCTATATAGGTTGTTTCCTCTTTGTTTATCTTTAATTTTCCTCTATGTGGGCAGTTATATTCTTCTCCATTTCTTTGAGGGCCTTGTTCATTTCCTCTTTTTGTTTCTCTTTTTGTTCCTACAATATCTGCATAATCAAAGCTTTAATATATTTTTCCTGTGTCTCCGCTGAATTAAAATCTCTACTGCTTATGGGTGTTTCTGGTGGGGCCATGGTGTCCTGATTTTTGTTGGTTGAGTTCTTTTGCCTATTTCTGGGCATTTGGTTATATATAATCAAGGAGCTGTTTGTGCTTTAAGGCTGAATTTCAGAGTGGAACTGTCAATCTCTTGTGTCAGGAGTATTCTTCAAGAAGATTAGGGAGTTCCAGTGGTTTGTTAGTGTGTGTGTGTTGTCTCAGATGAACTCTGTTGTGGGCTTTTGGCCTGGCTTCGTGCTCTGTGCTAGAAGCTGTGAGCACCGCAGGCTGGCCACCCTCACTCTTCTGTTCTGGAAACTTTGCTCCTCACTCTGTGCTAGAGGCTGAGTGTCCCATTTTGAGATGTCAGCTGGGGGCTCTGTGCTCTGCCCTGGGTTTGCTGCTAAGGGCTCTCCCCTGGACTGCAGACTTGGCGCCCCCTTCTGGCCCAGGGGCTGTGCACCATGGTCTGAGATGATATTTGGGGCACACACAGTGGGTCTGGATTGGTTGCAGGCGTTGCAGAGCAGTGTGCATCCACTGTATGCAGGCCTGTCTGAAATGATGCCCAAGGCCTTCTCAAACCGGCCCATGGACACACACATGGACTGAGGTGGTCGCTGGTGGACCTGAGTGGCGCAGGCCCGTTAAAACTGTCTCCTAGGCCCTCTCAGTCTGAGGTGTTTCCGGTGGACGCGATTGGTGTGTGCCTGCTGTATGCCCACCAGGTCTTTCTCTGACTGGTCCCTGGACTCACACATAGACTGAGGTGGTTATTGGTGGACCCGCAGTGTGTAGGTCAGTCAAAACAGTATCAGGTTCCTCCTCCGTCTGACCCAGAGGCTGTGAGACCCAGTCTGGTATTGGGTCTGCAGGCGTCCAGCGCAGCTGCTCCTTCAGATCAGAGCTGTGCGCCTGGAGATTTTTCCGGGGAATAACTGGGTGTCCCTAGGATTTTCCCACTTGATTTCCTCACCATAGGAGTTCCGCTTACCTGGCAATCACAAATGCTGGTGTTTTAGGTCCCAGAGTTCATTCTCCTGGTCGCTGCGTTGTTTCTGCTGTCCTACTCCTCAGACATGGTGTCCTCTCCTGGCAGCCATCTTGGATCTCCTCTTTTGTTGATTTTCTCAAAGAACCATTTCTTGGTTTCGTTGATTCTTTGAGTTGTCTTATTTGTTTTTAATTCATTTATTTCAGCCCTGAGTTTGGTTATTTCCAGCCCTCTACTCCTATTGGTTGTGGCTGTTTCTTTTTTTTTTTTCCCTAGGGCTTTCAGGTAAGCCATTAAGTACCTTGTATGAAATGTTTCAAATTTCTTTTTGAAGGCACTTAGTGCTTGAACACTGCTTTCACTGTGTGCCATAAGTTTTAGGTATGTTGTGCCTTCATTTTCATTGAATTCTAGGAATTCTTGAATTTCTTTCTTTATTTCTTGCCTAACCAAGCTGTCATTGAGCAGCGAGTTGTTCAGTTTCCATGAGTATGATTTTTGTTCTTTCTTTTGTTGTTGAGGTCCAGGTTTAGTCCATCGTGATCAGATAGGATATAAGGGATTATTTGAATATTCTTATCTCTGTGGAGGCTTGCTTTGTGGCCAACTATATTGTCTATTTTGGAGAAGGTTCCATGAGGTGTTGAAAAGACGGTATAGTATTTTGAATTTAGGTGAAAATTTCTGTAGACATCTATTAGGTCCATTTGATTTAAGCCCTCTGTAAGTGCCAGTATTTTCCTATTTAGCTTCTGTCTAGATGATCTGTCCCTTGGTGAGAGTGTGTTGAAGTCTTCCACTACTAAGGTATTGAGATCAATGTGTGATTTAATCTTTAATAATGTTTCATTTACAAATGTAGGTCCTCTTGTGTTTGGGACATAGTTGTTCAGAATTATGATGTCCTCCTGGTGGATTTTTCCTCTGGTAAGAATGCAGTGTCCCTCCTCATCTATTTTGATTAATTTTGGTTGAAAGTCCATTTTATTAGATCTTAGGATAGCTACCCCAGCTTCTTTTCTGGGTCCGTTTGCTTGAAAAACTTTTTTCCAGCCCTTTACTCTTAGGTAGTGTCTATGTTTTTTTTTTTTCTTTCCAGAAGCGAGTTTCTTGGATGCAACAGAATGTTTGATCCTGTTTCTGCAACTATTCTGTTAATCTGTGTCTTTTTATTGGAGATTTGAGTCCATTGATATTCATAGATAATAGTGACCAATGAATGTTATTTTCTTTTATTGTTGAGTTGGTGTTGATACTGTGTTTCATTGCCTGTTTTCTTTTTTTGTCATAATGTTATTTATATCCTATGTTTTCTTGGGTGTAGTTGATTTTGTTGGATTGGAGTTTTCTTCCAATCTAGTATCTTCTGTAGGGCTGCATTACTGTGTAGATATTTGTTAAGTTTAGTTTTTCCAAGGAATATTTTGTTTTCTCCATCTATGTTGATTGAAAGCTTTGCTAGATATAGTTGTCTAGGTTGGCATCTGTCGTCCCTTAAAGTCTACATGACTTCTGCCCAGGCCCTTCTGGTTTCATATTTTCCATTGAAAAATCTGGTGTGTTTCTGATAGGTCTACATTTATATATTTCTTGGCCATTTTACCTTGCTGCTTTTAATAAATTTTCTTTGTTCTGTAGATTTAGTGTTTTGATTATGATGTGACATGAGGAGTTTCATTTCTGGCCTAGTCTATTTGGTGTTCTGTAGGCTTCCTGCATGTTTATGGTCATCTTTTTCTTTAAGTTGGGAAAATTTTCTTCCATGATTTTCTTGAAAATATTTTCTGTACCTTGGAGCCTGGAATCTTCTTTTTTATCTCTTCCTATCATTCTTAGATTTCATCTTTTCATGGTGTCCTTGATTTATTGGATGTTTTCTGTTTGGAACTTTTTCTATCTTGCTTTTTCTTTGAGAGAAGTATCAATTTCTGCAAGTGTATCTTCAGCACCTCAGATTCTCTCTTCCTTCTCTTATATTCTATTGGTGATGCTTACCTTTGTGGTTCCTGATCTTTTCTCTAAGTTCTCCAGCTCCAGGTTTTTCTCTTTTTGTGGTTTCATTATTGATTCTAATTCTGTTTTCATGCCTTTCACCATTTCCTTCATCTTTTTGAGTGTGGATTCCTGGCTTTCTATGATGGCCTCTGTTTTGTTGTTGTTGTTTGTTTATTTGTTTGTTTGTTTCCTCTCTATTTGCCACTAATTGTGCTTCTACTTGTGCCTCTATTCGTTTGGCTGTATTTGTCTGTATTTCTTTGAGAGCTTTGTTCTTCTCCTCTTTATTTTCCTCCATTTGTATGGCTATTTCTTTGAGAGCTTTGTTCATTTTCTCTTTATTTTCCTCCATTTGTGTGGCTATTTCTTTTATATATTTGTTTGTTTCCTCTTTATGTGCCTCTAATAACTGGATAAGTACAACTTTAAAATAATTTTCCTGTATTTCTGATAAATTGGTGTGTCCACTGCTTCTGAGGGTTGCTGGTGAAGCCATGATGTCCTGAGTTTTGTTCGATGTGTTCTTATGCTGACCTCTGGCCATCTGCTTATTCATAACCTTCACTGTTTGTTCCTGAAGTCTGTACTTCAGACTGGGATCCATTTTTCTCTGGTGTCTGGAGTATTCTTCAGGTAGATGAGAGAGGTACACTGGCTTGAGAGTGTGCATTGTTGTTTCAGCTGTACCTAAGGGAGGAAGTTCCTCAGGTACGGGTGCAGAAATGTGGGAGAGCGTGTGTGTGTGTGTGTGTGTTTGTGTATGTGTGTGTGTGTGTGTGAGTGTGTGTTTGTGGAAGTGTAACTTTAAGGACAGGGTTCTAGAGAGTTTAGATGCCGGGAATGTGGGGCAGGAGAGGTGAAGATGCAGGACGTGGTACAGTCTTTGGTACTGTTTGCTGGTACAATGCCATGTGCAGATTCCCTGAATACCTCAGTGGCCTACAGGCCTGTCATACTGTCCTTCAGGTATTCAGATCTGTATGGGCTCCAGTCATTTGCCTAGACTCCACTGGTAGACCAGCAGAACAGGGGATTCAATGTTGAGAATGCTGTACCAAGAATCCTTGTGTTGCCCACAGTAGGCCTGTGGGTGGGAGATCTGATGTCTGGCTGCTAGCATAGAGGGACCCTGGATCTGGGTCTCTGCATGTATTCACTTAAAAGTGTACTCACTCTCTAGCAGGTCTAATTGGAAGACACAGGGGTTCCCAGTGTACTCTTCTTTCATATTTTGGCCTGCTGGAGCAAATGCAAGTGTAGGAGATGCATCAGTTCAGTAGTGATGCAGCCACAGGACTTGGAGGCTAGTATAGTGGTCCACTGGGAGTCCAGCCACAGCACAGAACTGGGAGGACACTGGTACAGACACTTGCTGAGAGTCTCTGGGGAGCCCCTACAGCTGTTTGCGGACCTCGGTTTGATGGCAGACCTGGGTGGCCCATCTAGCCGGCAGCCTGCCACTGAGGGACTGGGAGGCTTGCCTTCTCTGTCTCAGATGCCAAACAGGGATTTATGTGCTAGGAGCAGGAGACACTGTGGGCTGTCTCCTCCAAGGAAGCAGGAGGGAGGCCTGACAATGGGGAAGTTCAGAGGGATTGAATATTTGCCACCATCAGTCACCGGAAAAGTCTGTGGGTGACCTGGATTTAAATTTTCTCAGCTCACAGGTTGTCCCCTCTCACTCAGGAAGACCCAATGTAGATGTTCTCGCTACTGTTGCCTCTTCACTCACCAATTTTTGAGTTTCAGATTCTCTGCCCCTCAGATACAGTGTGCATTGGTCTCCGCCATCTTAGATCCCCCTACAGATGGTTTTCAATCCTGAAATCTCAATAGAACATCCTTTTCTTTGAATAACATTTTCTTTGAGTAAGATAAATTCTGTAAAAAACAATATACAAGAACCTGGGTGAGAGAACAGATAGGAAAATTCCAGTGAGTGAAGAACATTGCACGAATCCAAATAGAAACAATATGTCAATGACAAACTCGGGAATCTCTAGGCTCCCTGCTACCCAGCTATGTGTTCAGAGTCCAGTACAATGGGAAAGAGGAAGAAATGAAGTAAGTACAGGATACAAGGTAGGACTGAGAATTCTAAGCATCATTTCTGTAATGAGATCTCTGTGGGCAAGCCTGTTTGATGAATGGACCAGAGGCATTCCAGATACCCAACTTCTTTCAGAAATCCCTCCTATCTATATGATGGATGTATCCATATATAATCCAGGATAAGACCTACCTTAGTGGTCCATAAGACTCTGCCATGTATGCAGTTCTGGGAAGATATCATGGTTCTTACTGGGGACTGGAAATCAATTTCCTATATTCTGTGGAGCTATGTTGAACCACACTATATGAGAGAGTGTGTTGTCAAGTGATGACTGACAACCGAGACATGCTAAAGATATCACAATGAGCAGTGCCAAGTATTGTTCAGATGCATTATATTTGGACATAGAATGTTGAATGACTGGGGTTAGTAATTTCACCTTTTCAGGGAAGGGCTATCTACAGACATATTTGAAAAATGGCTCCAGTGGCATCTCTGCATTAGCCTGCTTCTTGTGGCTTCTGAGTTCTTGGCACACCTGGAGTCAGCCATGCTGTGGCTATGGCAGCTGGCCTATATTCAGCCACTTGTGTGAATTAGAGGATTGTACTGATATTTGCACAATTGAAAGAAACTCACTAAGATGACATGGATTTCCTTATTACGCTGATGGGGTTAGATGGGACACAGTGGTGGAAGAACGATACACTATTGCCTTAATAACATCTACATCTGAAAAAAATAGTGTTTGGCTTGAAGACTAGACATCTCCAATGATATGGAAACTATGAAGGTAACTGAGAAGTGTAGTGAACTGTGGGTTTTATTCATGAGGGCAGAAAACCCAGGTGTTGGGGAAGGTACACATTTTGAATTACAGAATTGAACACTTTGGTGACCTCCCAAACATAACTTCATCTTAATCACTGGGACAAATGATTCTAACCTACATGGCAAAGGGACATTCTGAACAGTAAAGAAACATAATATATACATTAAATTTATTGCTATGAGTACTAACAATAAAAAATTAGAGCATCTGCTCTCACCAAACAGCCCTATGCCAACCATCAAAACCATCAGTGAATACTTTCCTGGGACAAGCACCTTGCTCACGAGTCTCCTACCCTACAGTGTTAGGCCACCCACCTTCCAAAACACACTATTTGAGGATACATTCCAGGACAGGCAGCTTCGGGGGTCACAAGGATCTGCCACCTCAGCCTTAGGCTACCCACAGCCCATGCCTAATTACTGTGGATATCTTCCTAGAACCAGAGCATGGCAGCTCTGATCTTGTTCTCTCACTCTCACTGCCTGTGGAATGAATACCTTTCTTTTCTGTGGGTGAGACTCGAAACCAGGGTGCCAACTCTCACAGTCTTTTGGACACCTCCTGGGTACTAGAGGCTCCTGTTTCCAAACACTGAAGACTACACTAAGCGTCCTGTGGACACCTTGATGATCACAGCCACTACTGGCACTCACCCTCACTGCCCAATGAAGGGGATACATTCTGGAACTTGGGGTGGGGGGAGGCACAGCTCTATTCTGCCAACTTCTCTCTTGCCTGGTTCACCCAAGTCAGAATCAGCCAGCGCAGCACACACATTGAACACAGCAGAGCTGAGCTAAGCTTGGGCCCCAGGTTTCATTCCCCACCATCTAAAGGAAGCCTGCGGGACACTGGAACATCTTTAGGCAAAGAGATCTATCCAACAGTGCCCCAGCAGCCTGGCTCACATAAGCCAGAAACAGCAAGCCCAGCACAGACAGAGAACCCAGTACTGCTGATCAATGCAGCTGACCCAAGTTCCATTGTCCTCCCCCCAGCAAGGAGGCCTGTGGGGCACTGGGGAAGCTCTAAGCTCTGAGATCTTTCTGCATGCTCCCCAGCAGCCTAGCCCACATTGGTTAGAAACAATGCTGCCAACACAGCCAGTGAACCCAGCATATCTGAGCCAGGTCTGGGACCCAAATTCCATCCTCCACCTTCTTAAGGAAGCCTGTGGGACTCTGGAACAGCTATAGACACAGAGACCTTTCCAACTGTGCTCCAACTACCTGGGTAACAAACAGTGTGCCAGCAAAGAAAGCGAATCTATATAGTTTGCAGTACAGGCTCCAAGAATAATCAGTGAAGGCTACAGACAACCAGATGGCTAGAGGCCAGAATGAGAATACAGACAAGAACCAGGACATCATGGCTTCAACAGAATCTCCAAATATCAACATATATTCTATTTGAGCTGAAACACAGGAAAATAATCTTAAATTATAATTATGCAGTTACTTGAGGCACATAAAGAGGAAATGAACAAGAAAGTAGAGGCCATCATGAACAGACAGGAATCCACATTCAAACAGTTGAAGGAAATGATACAAGATATGAAAACAGAATTAGAATCAATAAAGAAAACACAAACAGAGAAAACCCGGGAATTGGAGAACTTAGAGAAGAGATCAGGAACCACCAAGGTAAGCATCACCAACAGAATATAAGAAGTAGAAGACAAAATCTTAAGTGCTGAAGACACAATTGCAGAAATTGGTATATCTCTCAAAGAAAAAAATAAAATCAGAAAAGTTACAAATACAAAACATCCAAGAGATCAAAGACACCATGAAAAGATGAAACATAGTAATAGGAATAGACAAAAAAGAAGATTACAGACTCTAAGCTCCAGAAAATATTTTCAAGAAAATCATAGAAGAAAATTTCCCCAAACTTAAGAGATGCCCACAAACACATAAGAGGCCTACAGAACACCAAATATACTACACCAGTAAAGAGACTCCTCTGCCACATAATAATCAAAACACTGAATCTAAATAACAAAGAGAATATTAAAAGCAGCAAGGGATAAAGGCCAAGTAACATATAAAGGCAACCCTATCAGAATCACACCAGACTTTTCAAAAGTCAAAAGACAAATGGGCTGAGAAAGGAATTAAGGAAAAACCACTTTTCCCAATAGCCACTAATAATATAAAGTGCCTTGCTGTAACTCTAACCATGCAAGTGAATGACCTATAAGAAAAAAAAAACTTTAAATTTCTGAAGAAAGAAAAATTAAGATAACAGAAGGTGGAAAGCTTTCCCATGATCATGGATTGATAGGATTAACATAGTGAAAGTGGCTCTCCTACCAAAAGCAATCTTTAGATTCAATGCAGTTCCCCTCAATATACCAACACAATTTTTTACAGATATTGAAAGAATAATTCTCAATTTTATATGGAAAAACAAATACCCGAAATAGTTGAAACAATCCTGTACAACTACAGATCATCTGGAGGTGTCTTCATCCCTGATCTCAAGCTGTACTACAGAGCAATAGTAATAAAAACTGCATGGTATTGGCATAGAAACAGAATAGTGGATCAATGGAATTGAACTGAAGACCAAGAAATTAACTCACATACCTATAGAAACTTAATTTTTGAAAAAGAAGTAAAAAATTATACAATGGGAAAATGACAGCGTCTACAACTAATTGTGCTGGTCTAACTGGATGTCCACATGAAGAAAAATGCAAATAGACCCATATTTATCACTCTGCACAAAGTTAAAGTCCAAATGGATCAAAGACCAAAACATAAAATCAGACATACTAAATCTTTTAGAAGAAAAGGTGAGGAAGAGTCTTTAGTTCAGTACCACAGGAGACAACTTCATGAACAGAACACCAACAGGACAGGCTCTAAGATCATCAATCAATAAGTGAGACCTTATGAAACTAAAAAGTTTCTGTAAAACAAAGCACATTGTCATCAGAATAAAACGACAGCCTACAGACTGGGAAAGGATCTTCACCAACCCTATATCTGACAGAGGCCTAATATTCAGATTATAAAGAACTCAAGAAATTAGACACCAAAAAACCAAGTAATCCAATTAAAATTGGGTACAGAGCTAAACAGAGAATTCTCGACACAGACTATAGAATGGCAGGGAAACAGTTAAAGAAATGCTCAACATCCTTAGTCATTCAAGAAATGCAAATCAAAACAACCCTGAGATTTAACCATCAGAATGGCTAAGATCAAAAACTCAAGGGATGATGCATGGTGGAGAGGATGTGGAGAAAGGGGAACCCTATTCCATTGCTGGTGGAAATATAAACTGGTACAACCACTTTGGAAATCATTCTGGCCCTTTCTCAGACAATTAGGAATAGTACTACCTCAAGATCCAGCTATAACCCTCCTAGGAATATACCCAAAGGATGCCCCACCTTTCAGTAAGGGCATTTGGTTAACCATGTTCGTAGCAGCTTTGTTTGTAATAGCCAGAATCTGGAAACAACCTAGATTTCTCTCAGTGAATGAATGGATACAAAAGTCGTACATATGTACAATGGAATACTACTCAGCACTTAAAAATAAGGAAATCATGAAATTTGCAGGCAAATGGTGGGGACTAGAAAAGATCATCCTTAGGTAACCTGGAAAGCAAAAGACACATGTGATATGTACTCACTTATAAGTGGTTATTAGCCATACAATGCAGGAAAAACATACTAAAATCTGTATTCCCAAACATGTTAAACAACAAGGAGGACCTAGGGAAGATGCATAACCCTCATTCAGAAGAGCAAACAGGATAGACATCAGAAATGGAAGACAAGGAACAGGACAGGAGCCTTCCACATAGGACCTCTGAAAGACTCTACCCACGAGGGCATTGAAGGAAATACTGAGATTCATAGCCAAACTTTGGGCAGAGTGCTGGAATCTTTATGAATGAACAGGGAGATAGGAAGCCCTGGAGGGACAGGAGCACCTCAAGGGGAAAAACAGAGACAAAATACCTGGGCCCAGTGTGGCCTTCAGAGACTGATACTCTAATCAAGGACCATGCAAGGATCTAGGCCCCCTGTTCAAAGGAAGCTCATAGTCTGCTCAGTTTCAAAGTGGATTCCCTAATAAGGTGTGCAGGGGTTGTCTCTGACATGAACTCAGTGGCTGAGTCTTTGATCACCTCTCCTTAGATGTGCAGCCTTCCTAGACTACAGAGGAGGAGGATGTAGCCAACTTTGATGAGATCTGATAAGTTAGGGTCAGATAGGAGGGATGGAGGCACTCCCCTATCAGGGGACTAGGGAAAGGGCACAGGGGGAGAAGAGGGAGTATGGGTGGGACTGGGATGAGATGAAGGATGGGACTGCCCTGGGGATACAAACTGAATAAATTGTAATAAATAAACAAATAAATTAAAATATAAAAATTAGAGCGTATTCAAGTAATAATGCATCTCTGTGTCTTAAGACACAAAATTAGGTCTGGACCTAAATTATTTGTCCTACAGAAATAATAAATTTAAAGGGAAAATTAATTAAATGGAGACTGAAAGAATAATACAAAGAATCAATAAAGAGTTGGGTTTTTTAAAAAGATAAACACCATTGACAACTCTTAGCTAAACTAAAAAAGAAAGGTGTACATTCATAAAATTAGAGTTTAAAGGGGAGGATTACAGCACGTACCAGTGAAATCCAGCGGGTTATTGAAGGATACTATGCAACCTGTATTACAAAACTCAGGAAATATCTAGAAGAAATAGATACATTTATGCACACATACAATCTATCAAGATTAAATCAAGAGGATATTTTAAAACTTCAGCAATTCTATTATAGAGCATGGCATTGAAGAAGTAATTAAGAGTCATCTAACAAAGAAGCACCCATGGATAGACGAACTCACTACCAAAGTTTATGAGGCTTCTAAGGAGAATTTATAGAAATGCTTTAACATTACCCCCACAAAACAGATATGTAAAGAATGCTACAAAATTCATTCTGAAAAGCCAGTATAACCTTAACACCAAAAACATGTAAGGATACAACAAACAAGAGGCAAGAGGCTTATTTCCTGATCATGGTGGATACAATTTTTTTTTAAATAAAAAGAAAATGTAATGCAGGTGAATATAAACAAATTATATAAAATACGTATGTGAAAATGTCATAATGACACCTCTCATCTTGCGCAATGTTTATAGTAATTTGGAGTCTGAAGTTCATAGAATTTCCTCAAGTCACACTTTATTCATACATGAACTCATGAATGACTTTTGAATATATGTGGGCACCATTGATCACTGCATTGGGCCGAGCTATACTCATTAGAATTCAGAAGAAAAGGGGACAAGAAAACCAAGAGAAAATGTTTCCTGTTACTCTCTCATCTGACATTAGCATACATTTTGCTACTCAGTGTCATGTACTTCACTTACATCATTACAACTTTTACAGCCATTTGCCCAGTTTAATGATTATTTTTTGGGTAATAATATTTATTATTGATTCATCTTTAGTTAAGCAGAAGATATTCCTAAACCAGCTTTATACCCAAATCACCACAAAGAGACTAGGATGTATTTAGTTAACCTAAGTGCACAATGCTGGGCAATCATTGCTTAGTCCTAAACCTCCAAGCCCGCATAGTTTCCTACTGTTCAGATTTTACCCATTAATCACCCAACTTATTTCAGATGAAACTATATTTTACTTTTGAAACCCTCCATACTGAACAATATTGACTCACACTTTAAAATGACAGTTATATTGCATTTTAACCATTTTCTACAGAACATGATCAATCTAGTATTTATATCAAAGGCTACATGCAAGCAATCTCAGTAGAAATTCTTATGCTTAAAATCACCATTATGTACTATTTTCTAAGCTCATAGCAAGAAAATATTTTAAATGAGCATCAGTCATCATTGTCGTTAATTACAATTAATCCCTAAAATGATCTTTTAAATTTTCTTTGGTTTCCATAGGAATTGCATATTTTCATAAGAACAATCAGCAATTTCTTTCATATACTATTATCCAGTGAAATCTCTTGATACATACTTGTTTTTCACAAAGTCAGCACCATAAAAAAATCTGTAATTCTTGACTCTGCTGATAATTCTTTTGTGCTATCAATGTTATGTGTTCTCACACTCACTTTCTGACATACAATTTTTTCTCTTAAATATTTTTATTCCATGCTATTCTAGAATGTTGTTAACACTGATTTAGCTCCATGTTATTTTTGTACTTCAGGAAATTTCTCATTATCACTTTAAATTTTTCATCATAAAATATATATCTTTTGGTGAGCACTTAATTTTAGGCTTTCCTAGAACTCATAAATCGCTGGATTTCACCAAATTATTTAATCCAGAAAAATGTTTTTTATAAATTTTCTAATATAAATTGCATGGCCAAAAAAGAATAATTAACTATTATTTTTATTTTTCTATTACAATATGATTTGCACAATACATCATTTTATATTCATCTAAAATTTTTTTCTTTGTGAAACAAAATTTCTTATTGCTTCATCTTTTTGTTACTTTGATGTGCATTTTCTTTACATATAAATGATTTTCTGGATATTCCACACTTTTCAATAATTAAACAATACTGGTAGATAATACTTATTGACTATATGGCTATTGTTATATGCTTAACTCTTTAAGAAAACTCCTGTGACATGTATACTTTTCTCTGTATATACAATTTCCTATATTTTGAACTCTTCAAAATTTTTTTTCTCTAATTTTTTCCAAGATTCCAATTTTGCTTCTATAATTACTATTTTCTTTATAATTTTAATTTTATTAATTTTTTCTCTCATCTATTCTACATATCATTTACATTTTTAGCCCTGGACTTATCTTACATTTCATTCTATAGTTTCACAAAAAGAAGCCTAAACTGTTGACCTATTGTTTTTCTAATATAAGCATGAAATGAGATAAATTTCCTTGTAATTATGATTTTGAGTGTAACCCACAAATTCTGATGTGCTATATTATTTTTTGTTTTTATAAAAAGGGGCTCACTCATATTGCGGTTTTCCTCTCAATTTTTTGTATGTTTATATATCAGATGTAGCTCTTTAAATATATAAATAGTTGTGTATATGTGTATGTGATAGTCTGACTCTTTGTTGTTATGTTTTCAATATGAAATGTTCTCTACAAACATTTGTTTTCCAGCTGGAAGCTTTATTTCAGGAGGAGGTGGTTCATTTGAAGAGGTGGAGCTTAGTTTAAAAGATATCATTTAGGGATGTGACAATGAAGGTTATACCCAGTTCCTGCTTGTGCTTTCTCTCTCTTGTTCTCTTTCTTGTTCTCTGTCCCTCTCTTCCTCTCTCTTCCTTTCTCTTTCTTTTCCCACCCCTTCTCTCCTTCTTCCCTTTCCCCCTTCTTCCATCTTCTTCTTCTCCTTTATTTCTCTTCCATTCCCCCTTTTTCTGTCTATCTCTTCCCATTACTACGGTGTACTGCCTCACTAAATATTCAGAAATAGAAATTCAAGCAACCATAGAATGAAATGCCTGACACTGAGCCAAAGCAAATTTCTTTCATTTAATTTGTTTTCTATAGTGTGTGGTCACAGCTAAGGAAAGCTAACACAGACATTTTAACTCCTATTAGTGGTTTACTTGTTTTACGGTTCACATAATGTCTGCATGTTTCAAGTTTAAACAAGTCATATTGGTTTTGTTTTATTACTCTAATTTTACATACACAAACACACATTTAAACATTTGAAAACAATTTTTCTATTGTTATTTATTTTTATAGAATGTCTAATGTGGTTCAGACTGGCCCTGAACTTACTGTAAAGCTAAAATGATCTCCACCCACTGGGCACTGGGATTACAGGCCTTTACAATCATGAATAACTGTTTGCTGTGCTGGGGATGGAACACAGGGCTTTTCGTATGGTGGGCAAGCAACCCACCAACTCAGCTATATATCCAACCTTATTTATTTAAACATAATCATAAATTTAGTATTTCTTTCATTCTTTGTTACTCCTTGAACTTATGAATTTCCAAATACATACATGTTCTGCCATTGAAATATCTCAGTATTTGTTTATCTAAAATTGTTTTTCATCACCATTCTTCTATATTAAAATATGTATATTAAGTTTCACAATGTAATATCTTTATATATATATGTATATATATATATATATATACATTAAAAGAGAATTATTTACCTCAAATACCTCAAATGTACCTGGAACAAAAGATCAAAAGATACATAAATACATTCAATATATATTTGTTGTTGAATAAAAAGAAATAATTACACCAATCAAATGAATTAGTATATATATAATTTCAGTTACCGGACTTAAGAAAAGTGAAAATTTATCCAATATTGGTGAGGATGTTAGGAAAAAGAACTTTCATGCAATGTTGATGTGAATGCAAATTGGCACAGCTTTTAAGACTACAGTTTTTAAGGTTTTCAAAAAGTATAAAATGGGACAAGAGAGATGTCTTAGAGAGTAAAGGTATTTGCCAACAAGTCTGACCGCCCAACCTTTGATTCCCACGAGTTCACACAAGGAAAGATTGTATTTCATATGTTATCCTCTGACTTCCACATGTCCAGCAAGCCATGTACATACACAACAAACCCCATATAAAAAAAGTAAATAAAAATTGCTGTAATAAAATTTGTAAAATAGAATTCCTTTGTAAGTCAGCAATTAAAAATATTCATTCTCTGAAAGAAATATAGGTACAACCATATTCATCACAGTGCTATATTACTAGCAGCCAAAACTCATATATTACCTAGTTGTGAAAATGGATAGATGGACAAATAAAATATCAAAGAGAGACAGACAGACAGAGACAGAGAGACAAAGAGAGAATAGTTACATAACTCAACTTCATTCTATTTATTTTATTTTATGTGTGTGAGTGTTTTGCCTACATGTATGGATGCTACATGAAAGCCTGGAATTGTAATAATAGATAGTTGGTTATAAGCTGCAATAAACTATGCTTGTGTGTGTACATGTGATGTGATGTAATGTGTCTGTGTGTGTGTGTGTGTGTGTGTGTGTGTGTGTGCCTAGAGAAACCAGAAGAGCAGATCTTTTAGAGCTGGAGCTAGAGTTGTGAGCTTTCATGTCAGTGCTTGGAACTGATATTTATGTCCTAATTGCTGTAACTGATTTCACAGAGCTATAGTTTCATAGTTTTTACCACTCTCACTGGGTAGTGCAGATCATCAGATTTCTTCATACTATCACAAAATAAGATGACCTCTCTACTTCATCTTCCATTTTGTAGAGTATTGCTCTCTTGAGTTTACTGACACTTTTCCAGCCTTCTCCAAAATTATGTTCACGAAAGCAACTCCCTCAATTAGGCTTTCACTTAGTGTTCTTTGCCTCTTGTTTTCTCTTGGATTGGTATCAAATAAATATATTAAAATAAAGCTTTATATGCTAGACTATTTTCTTGTTTATTTTATGACACTCTACCAAGTCTCAGGCCTTTCACTTGAAACACATATGTTAAACTTTGTAGAAGGAATAGTGTCACATGGTTCCCATAAGTTTATACTATTATAATTGGAATTATGTGTCATGTTTTAGTTCATGTATAATTCATCTCCCTATCAGCTTTCTTGGAGATAAAACAAAGCTATATTTAGGAAGTAAGCATACCATGTGGATATTAATCTCAAAGCAAGAGTTTATAAATCAAACTCAGTTTATTGTATTGTAGAGGCATGGCCTGGTGATTTCTATTAATTGTTAATATCTCCTCCCACTGAGATTCTTACTGTTCTGCAAGCAATACTTCATGCACCCCAAAGTGATGTGTGTTACCTTTGCCTCCTGATTGACTAAATAAAACTTCCTACATCTGGGCAGAACAAAGGTGAGGTGGGCATAGCTAAGGTTCGAGGGTTTGGAGGAGAGAGAATCACAGGAAGAAAAAGAAAAGGTGGAGGAGAAAAGAAAAAGGAGAGCTACCATGGGATAGAAAAAAAAAAAACAAAACCACGAGGGCTGGGAGGAAGGACCCCGAGAATTGCATGGAAAGGAACAGCCCAGATGAAGAATATAAGCAAGTATTTATATACTTATGGATGGGAAGAAGTCCAGATAGGAACGGTTAAACAAATGGCATGAGATGGGGGCTGGGAGATACATAGCTCAAGTGGAATTTTCTGCCCAGCTCAAGGTGAAAGAAGGCAAATCTAAAATCTAACAGGTGTCTGTTTTGTTATTGATTGTGATAGCAGGTTATATAATACTGCAGTATAAAATAGGATAAACCTACTAAAATCTGTAAAGAAACTAATCAAGAGGGAGGACTCTGGCTAAAATGCTCAATCCCCAGCCAGAAAGGCATAGCAGATTGACATCAGAAGAAGAAAACAGGAAACAAGCTAGGAGCCTGTCACAGAGGGCCTCTGAAAGGCTCTGCCCTACAGAATATCAAAGCAGATGCTGAGACTTATGGCCAACTGTTGAGCAGAGTGCATGGAATCTTATGAAAGATGTGAGAAATAGTAAGATAGGGAGAGGACAGGAGCTCCACAAGGAGAGCAACAGAACAAAAAATCTGAGCACAGGGGTCTTTCCTGAGACTGATACTCCAACCAAGTACCATGCATGGAGAAAACCTAGAATCCCTGCACAGATGTAGCCCATGGCAGTGCAGTATCCAAGTGGGTTCCATAATAATGGGAAGAGGGACTGCCTCAGACATGAACTGATTGGCCTGCTCTTTGATCACCTCCCCCTGATGGGGGAGCAGCCTTACCAGGCCACAGAGGAAGACAATGCAACCACTCTTGATAAGAGCTGATATATTAGGATCAGAAGGAAGGAAGATCTCCCCTATCAATGGACTTGGGCAGCAGCATGTGTGGAGAAGGGGGAGGGAAGGTAGGATTGGGAGGGGCAGAGGGAGGGGTTTATGGGGGATACAAAGTGAATAAAGTGTAATTGATAAAAAAACAAAAAATAAACAAAAATTCTAAAATAAATAAATAAATAAATATTACTTGACATGTACTGTTAAAATTACAACATTGTGCCTTGCAGGATAAGGCGTCCATCAAAATTTCAACATTTAATTTCAGATTTTTGTATTTTCAAGGACATAAATCAAGAGTATATAAAGGTATTTTGTTATTTTCAACTATGTTTTTTTTTTCTGGTGGAATAGTGAATAAAATTTTAGTTGATGGTGAAAGTAACCCTAAGTAAAATTCCACTACTTCAGAGTGGCTGCTATAGCTCTAGAACTTCATTGAGGTGTATAGAGTTTGGGACTTTTTCTTTGTGAGTTAATTAGAATAAATGGACTTCATTTAAAAAAGATAAAGAAGTATATACAGGACTGTTTGGGTTTTATTCTGATTTACAACACCTTTGAGCAAGAAGAGAAAAATAGAATTCATGGAATCTTGTTAAATTCATTCACATTTGTTGCTGCATCAACATTAACAATCAGCCCCTTATTGGCTTATTTAATTCAGTCCAGCAACTGTGAACTATTATCTGAATGAATGCAATGGTCTCCTAAATGACCCTTAGCAGAGTATCCTAATTCCTTACAAACTGAAAGTAGACTATTATGGCTAATTGTTTCAACTTGATTGGGCAAGATATACCCATTCTTTCTGGATGTGGTGTTTTAAATGAGAAATCTTCCCCATAATTTCATTTATTTGAACACTTAATTGATAATTTTAGGTGCTTTTGGGAAGGCTGTGGAGCCTCTATGAAGTGGAGGGTGTATGTCTCTCTCCCTCCCTGCCCTCTCTCCTTATATACATGAAATGTGACCAATCATTGTCTTTCTCCTGCCACTTTCTTTTATGCCTTTCATAATGCATGATTCTTCTGAAACCATAAAATAAAATAAATTCTTTTCTTCTACTAATTGGTCCTGTTTATGGAAGTTTATCTCAGCAACAAAAAAGTAACTAATATCCTGGATATGTATAAAGATGTTCCTGGGAAAAATTCATATTTGTACACTTAGTAAAACACCAACATGGGTAAGCTGTGTCCAATCAACAGAAGTCCCAAACTGATCCAAATCTACATTTTATTGAGAAAATACATATACTTTCTGTCATAAGAAATTAGTTTCTTTAGGTTTCAGACTTCTGATTTGGATCAAGATTTACACCATTAGCTCCACTGTTTCTCATGTCTTTAATATAGACTGAAACTGTACCACTGAATTTTCTTGGTCCTCAGCTTCCTGGAGGAACGTTGTTGAACTTTTAAATCTCTGTTTTAGCTCTGCCTAGCCCCTCTCTGGTCCTCCAATGCTTCTAATTTATTTATTGCTAACTGCTATCAAGTGAACCATTATGCTCCCCATTCTATATTTCTTTGACAAGGAGCCACGATCTTGCTATGGGATACTTGAACTTCTACTTGCCCATGCTAGGAATGCTGATATCATTCAGGATTCAGTCTCCCAAAGAATCTTTGGCTACCCAGCTTCTTAATCTAATCTTTTTTTTTTTTCATTTATACATAGGTTCTGACACCTAGCAGGAGGAGGTTCAGTATATAGCTTTTAAATGACAAAACTAAAAATCTGTTGAAAAACACACACAGGAAAAACAAAAACAAATTGCTGGGAATGCTTTCAAAATTTTAGGCTAGCTTCCTGCACTTCATCCACTCAGTATGAGACATCTCTGTAGAAATTATCGGTCTGGTCTAAGTTTCACTCTTTCTTTCCAGATGACCCCACAGGAAGATAGATCATGAAATCACAAGGGAGCTAATTTTCTCTGAAATACAATATTACTCATTGTGCAGAGGTCTATTATCTAAATGCAATTAGAAATTTAGTCAGACTTTAAAACTCCAAATATAACAAGGTGCTGGGGGTGCACACCTTTAATCCCAGCACTCAGGAGGAAGAGGCAGGTGGATCTCTGATTTCCAGGCCAGCCTGGTTTACAGAGTGAGTTTCAGGACAGCCAGGGCTACACAGAGAAATTATGTCTCAACCCCCTTCCAAGTAACCTTCCAAATATGCCACGCTGCCTCTAAACTTTTCAAGGTGAGATAGACAAAGATTAACTGGTATCTCTATTTGGCTCTCCTAGATACCTGAAACAGGATGGTATGGTTATTCCAAATATCCTGAGACCTTCAACACATTTTTCCCCATCCTTTACAAACCTTATAATTCACACAAAGGGTCTGCTACTCTCTTTTTTATAGCATTTGATTGTGAGTGACTATTATTCTTAAAGGGTGTAAATATCTGTGAAAGCATAGAAAACGCTGTCAGTTGTGAAACCTCTAAAATGCTTTTCAAAGATACTTTCTCTGTGAATCAGCCCAGGAAAAGGCTTTGGAAAGATCGAGCTTGTGATGATTATACTGTTTACTCAATAGCATTATTGATATCTTTGTCCCTCAAGTTGTTACATTTTTCAAGTACAATATTTTTTAAGCTTCAGTTTAAGGGGCAGGATGAGTCCTGTAAATAATTGTAATTTCCTTTTTCTGGTGACCTGAACATGCTTTTCTGTTCTTCTACCTATTCTGTGGTTTTTCTGTGTCTTGAAAACCTATAGGACAATGAACAAATTGAGAACTTTTGAATTGTCATGTAATACACTGTATGTTTCCAAAAACACTA
This sequence comes from Pachyuromys duprasi, assembly GCA_028658305.1. Taxonomy (NCBI): domain Eukaryota; kingdom Metazoa; phylum Chordata; class Mammalia; order Rodentia; family Muridae; genus Pachyuromys; species Pachyuromys duprasi. Next base: position 120,229,734 of record CM053742.1, read on the forward strand.
TTGAATTATTAAACACATGTAGCTGACTTATTTTAGGGCTCTGTGTGAATAGCAGGGACATAGTTCAAATGCACACTCAGAAAAGGGATATGAATGGGCAAAGGATTAAATGTTTTCCAGCATGTCTTTGTTATCTTGCACATCTCAGACAGAGCTGGAGCCCACAAGAAAGTGCTCTTAATACATTTGTTCAAACAAATAATAGGGGTTTCATAGATAAACCATGTTGTGAGCTATATTTATTGCAAAACTCAAATACAGAAGATGTAACCACCAGAACCACAGACTATGATAATACTTGGAGAGAGGTAATCAAGTTACTTTGTGTGACAGAACACTCACCAAGAATGCACAAAGCTCTAAGTTCCCTCTTCAGTACTGAGGAAAGAAATAAAGGAAGGAAGTAAAGAAGGAAGGAAGGAAGGGCATTCTCAGGTTAAAATGTTTTAGAGTGACCCCTGATTCAATTGACTATCCCTTATAAGAAGACATTAGAACATAAATACATGTGAAGACAGAAGAAGAAAACATCCATTTGCAAATAAAAAAGAAACCTCAAAAATAATAACTGCTGATAATATAATCCTGGACTTTGGGTCTCTGGAACTGTAGTCTGTAAACTTTTGTGTTTCCTAGGCCATAGTACTTTGTAGTAGAATCCATTGTAAACAATAGAGATTGTTTCCTGGAAGCATTAATAAGTTTTCAGTTAACTTTTTCTGTAAATACAAAAGGTCTCATCTGATTTTATGAAATGCCAAAACCACCCTGTCACACACATTCATGATGCTGATGAATTTTTTTAAAGATTCCTCTACATATTTTTCTACTTAATTCCATTGTTACCTGCCTAGACGCACAGAAGTAGTCTTGGGTTTCTTGGGTCAGACCTGTAGAACTTTTCCCACTCCCTGTTAAGTTTTAGAGGGCCCATTTTTCTGGTCTTTAAAAAGGAGAATAGAGGAGAGAGACCATCAGACCACAAATCAGAAAGAATGCCTGAGAAGTTCTCAATGATGAAGCCACTGATTGAGAGAGATAAACCCTGTCCCTCTTTGGGATTTTGCTTTGAGCTGTATGGAAAGAGTGGTTGCCTCTTCTTATACTTCCTCCCACCTTAGACAATGTGAATGTCACACGCTTAGCTATAAAGTCACCTTCTGATTTTCAGAGAAGGGTACACTTCTTTGTGCATTTAAATGTCCATTCCTCCCATACACATGAAAAATCAAGAGTCAGTGTTACAGTCAAGATGTAATTAGTCATTAGTAATTCTAGTGTTCTCTGTGTATACAAAAGGGTATTAGAAAAAAATAAGGAAGCTTGCTTCTGTTGTAACTGAGTAGAAAGTTTATTTGGCAAGAACATATTTCTTCACTTTCTTTAGCAGACTTTATTACATACATTTTCTTTGTGACTCAAGTCATGTTATGAGCATCATTTATTTTTTTCTCACTGTACCATTTCTTATGTGGTTATGATAATGGCAATACTAGTTTATTTCTTGCTGTAAAGAAAATATGTGCGTACTGTTGAAAAAAAATACAAGGTCTAAAGAGATGGTTGAGTAGATAAAAACGCTTGTCTCACATGAGCATGAGGGTCCGTGTTCCAGTTTCCCCAAACCACACCAAAGAAAGGAGCCAGGCTGTAATCTCAGTGCTTTGAACAAGCTAGCTAGTTAGACTAGCAAGGATAAATGAGCTCTGGATTCATCAAGAGATTTTATCTCAATAAACACAGTGGGGAGCAATTAAGAAAGACACACCCAATATCATTTTAAGGCATCCACAAGCATGTACACATACATGTACATGTACCTGTACAAACCTTTGTGTCTATACATATATGAATATTTATATAGTTACATGCAACACATACATTTACGTGTAAAATAACTAACCAACCAACCAAAATCCCAAATAAAACAGATACATGCATATCAATGGCATATTTCAGTGCTAAAATACCAAATTGTGTACATTACAATCTGATTTTTTGACTTAGTAATTATGTCTTCATGTCCATATATATAAATATGTATTTGAGACTTTAAATAAATGCAGAGAATTCTTTCGTATGTCTGTATTATAAATGGATTCAAATTTCTTATTGCTTGAGGGGAAACAGCTATTTTCATTGCACTCTTTTAAAATCAAGTCTGTGATATACATATGTGTGTATGTGTCTCTATACTCATTCATGTACCTTTGTAATCTGTATGAGACTTATTTCCATGACTGTAACAAATTAGTGAAAAGGTGATGTGCTATTTATAACTTAGCACATATTCCTAAATATTCTTCCAACCCAGTTGTACCAGTTTACACAACCATGCAGAAAACTTCCATTTCCTGACATGTAATAATCAGTGCCACTAATATTCATCTCCACTGCCCAGGATATATCTGTGCTTATATATCTTAGAATGACAGAAAATTTGAAAGTATTTTACATATATTTGCATTCACGCTACTTTTTTCTTCATGTAATTTATCCAGTTTTCTGTTGTGGCTCTTGACCTTCATTTTGTTTTTAAGTTTGTTAAAATAGTTGCATTTAAAACCCATTAACCCTTTGTGCAAAAGACACATAATACTATCTTTATAGACTAATAATCTAACTGTGCATCAAGTGGAAGCTACTGTAATTATCTTCACCCCTTTGCCACTGAAATGGGATAAGGCCTTTGTGAGGAATTTACCACAAATTATGTTCTTCTCTATGATTGTGATTCTTTTCTTCTCCACCCAAATGTTGATATGGAGGATACTTTTCTTTTTTTATTAACATTTTTATTTTATATTAATCACAGGTTATGTATTTTGTATCCTAGTTGTAGTCCTCTCCTGCATTCCTTCTCTATCCCCCTCCATCCCTCCCTCATCTCCTCCCTGCCCCTTTCCAAGTCCACTGACAGGGGAGGACCTTCTCCTCTTCCATCTAACTCTAGCTTATCAGGTCTCTTCAGGACTGGCTGCAATGTCCTCTTCTGTGGCCTAGCAAGGCTGCTCATCCCTCGGAAGCCGGGGGTGTTGAATAGCCAGCCATTGAGTTCATGTCCAAAATAGTCCCTGTTCCCCTTACTAGGGTACCCACTGGGATACTGAGCTACCATTTGCTACATTCAAGCAGGGGTTCTACGTTATATCTATACATGGTCCTTGGTTGGAGCAACAGTCTCATAAAAGACCCCTGTGCCCTAATATATTTGGTCCTTGCGGAGCTCCTGTCCTCTCCAGGTCATACGAATTCCCCCTTCTTTCATATGCTTCCCTGTAGGAAAAAAACAAATAGTAGGACAAGAGCCTACCACAGAGGGCCTCTGAAAGTCTCTACCTAGCAGTGTATCAAAGCAAATATTAAGACACATAACCAACCCTTTGGCAGAGTAGAGGACACTTTTTAATAGACTATTCCCATGCAATTCTTTGTCTCAGAGTCCTTTCCAACCCTCAACAATTGGTTCTAGAAAATGGCTTGAGAATTATGACTCCAAAAGAGGGTATTGACTTGGATCACCCACACAGGTTGAGAATGGAAACCCTATCAATTTTGGAACTTCTGGTCTTGACTAGGACCCTGAGTCAAGAATGAGGAACATCCCAACTGATGTGCTCATTTGTCTAGATCCTCAAACTTCTGAATCTGATAGCCTTTTAGAGTGGATTTATTTCTTACTGTTAAACAATGTATGGATATAACCTAGAACCCCTGCTCAGATGTGGCCCATGGTAGCTCAGTATCCAAATGGAGACCCTAGTAAGGGGAACAGGGACTATTTCTGTCATGAATTCAATGGCTGGCTCTTTGACCCTCCCCCAAACATGCCCAGGAGTAACAGCCTAGCTAGATCCCAGAAGAGGACATTGCAGCCAGCCGTGAAGAGACAAGATAAGCTAGGGTCACATGGAAGGGGAGGAGGTCCTCCCCCATCAGTGGACTTGGAGGGGAGCAGGGAGGAGATGAGGGAGGGATGGGGAGAGTGGGAGGGAATGAGGGAAGGGGGCTACAACTGGGATACAAAGTACATAACCTGTGATTAATATAAAAATAAATAAATTACATTAAAAATAATGCTCTGTACTCTGTTGAAGTCCATGCAACTTTGAAAGAAAATATGTATTTCTTTCAATATTTATCTTTACTCACTCTCACACATATCGTCTATAATAATTACTGTGGTTAAGATATAGTATACCTTAGTCAATTAAATTGTGACTGTGCCAATAAGTAAGACAGACTACAGTCAATAAAAGCCACAAGCATTTGCCAGCATATGCTATCAAGAGAGCATGTCTAAGGGTACTGTAACATGGATATCTTCATTGCTCCTCTGGAATTTACACTTTTTCTTTGGCAATATGGTTGCTTAGTTTAGAGTCTGCTTTAACCCAGTGTGTGCATATATGTATGTGTGTGTGTGTGTGTGAGAGAGAGAGAGAGAGGCTCCAGATGCAGTCATTTAACATGTCATGAGCTATCATTATCTCTAACCAGATCTAAAAATGCACCAGAAGCTGCCTCAAGAAAGGCTTACAATAGCCTAATAGATATTGCATGGCTCATCTCCAAAAGCCCAGGATGCTGCATGGCAATCCTCTCATGAGGGGTAACCTTAAGTCACATACAAAAACAACTGTGACATTGCAGGGTCTGTAATACTAGATGATCCATTGCTGCAAATGTATCTTCTACTCCTGGCCTCTCAACATTTTGTGCTACATGATACATGAGCCAGATACCTCATCTTAAAGTGTCTATTTGCAGCTGGGTGTACTGACACATGCCAGCACTCAGGGAGCCAGAGTCAACCAGATCGCTCTGAGTTCGAGGCCAGCTTGGTTTACAAAGTGAGTTCAGGGCATCCAAGGCTACATGGAGAAACCCTGTCTCCGTCCTCACCCCCTCTAAACATGTCTGTTTGTTCCTAAGAACCCAAAGAGACCTCTCAGTCCTCCAGTTACTTTATACACTGGGACCTTTTGGGTGTGCTGTCGTGGCATATCTCTGACAAGTAGACATAACCCTCACTGAGATGGGCAGTAGGTCCCTAGGGCCTCTGGGATTTATCATAATCTAGATTAGATTGAGATGGAGCAACCCACCCATGACCTGGGGTTATATGCCAAATAAAAAGGAGAAAAGGGAGCTAAGCTGCAGTATTGTTCTCTCTGCTTTTTTACTCTGGACACAATGTCATCACCTGCTTAATTCTTCTGTTGCCGTGACTGTATCTCAGTGTGCGAACCAAAATGCCATCAAGTATTTTATCATAGGAACAAGAAAAATAACTTGTATTACTTGCTCTCCATGCTTTGGTCTACTATTTAGTGTTAATTCAAATTACTATAGTCAATAGCACTGTCATCTGAATAGATATCTGGAAAACTCTTTGGGGAAGAGTTGAGACATAATCACAGTATGTAATTCCCAGCATGTTCCATGGTAATTCTGCCTTAAGACCAGACCATGTACTCTGGACATGGCTTAGACAGAAGAACTGAAAAAAGCATTATAACTTTTTCTTTAGAAAAAAATTAGAACATTTTTTATTTAGAAAATTTCAAAAAAAAATGCCCTCAGCTTTCTGTTCCTGCACCTTATATGCTTATAAGGAGCATTTTAAGGAGCACCAGTGCTGGCTGGTCATCATATTCACCTGTCCTTTTAACCACTACCATCACCACAATTTTCTTTGTGTTGATCAAATCCCTCAGCTACTCCTCCAACTTAATGACTTAAAATAATTTTAGACCTTCATTTCTGGCAATTAAGCAACTAGGCACCACCATCCCCATTGTTACAAGCGATATGACATAGAATGAATTCTTGTTTCCAGATCCCTATGTTTAAATCCTAATTCACAGACGATGGCAGTAGGAGATGATGCCTTTCAGAAGTGATCAGATCGTGATGGTAAAGCCCTCATAAATTGCATTAGTAGACACACACACACACACACACACACACACACACACAATCGAGACACCCCTTCCTGTCTTTGTAGCCACAATAAGGAGGCTGCCATTTATGAACCAAGAAGCAGGCACTCCCCAAGCCACAATATTTGCCAGTGTCTTTACTTTTAGCTTTACAGTCTTCTGAATTTTAAGAAACAAATAAGTCTTTCTGTTGTGGCATCTTATTTCTAAGCCTTTGCATCCCTTCCCTTATTGTCTGCCAAGGAAAGTCAAGCTTTCTAACTTAACTCAGTTTCCCTAAGCTCTTCATTTTCTTACCAGGATCAAGTAAAATTTCTTAGGTTTTGGGTTCATTGATCTGTGCCTATAGAAACAGATAAAATGTCCTTTGTAAGTTTCTAAAGAGGTCCTCTGACTCATATTTCCCTTTTATCTCATGCTAATGACTTTGAGTTTATTTGGATCCTTTTGTGGGATTGCAGTAATCACTAGTAAGAACTGGTCAACCTCACTCTCTGTATACTTTTGCAGAGCCTTCACATGTGTGGCTCAGAAAATAGAATTCTTCCCATTGGATTGTTTTCACACTGGTAATCACCAAGAAATCTTCAGGGTTTGGGCTTAGTTACAGTGTGCATGGTACTGTCTGTGACTCAGGCCCCATCTGAGAAAGGTTTGTTTCTTACAATGATATGACTAAACCAGTCCCAGAACACTTCTTTACAGCATGCTTTCTGGAATCATTCCTGGTATCAACTATTTCAGGTTAGGTGATCTAGAATACACATCCTCAAATGGGACGAGAACAGTAAGGGGTGTACTAGGTGGTATATCTTTGAACAATAAAGGAGGAGGGAACCACGAGAGAACTTTTACACAAAATGAAATATGGCATCTGTAAGCAGGGGAGTTGATTGAGAATCAGCCAGGCACATGGAACTGTAGTGCAAAGATTCTTTATTGAAGGAGTATTGTCTCTGACATTCTCACACTCTAAAAGTGTTGCTGTGTTCAACCTTGAATTAGAAGCATTCCCTTAAAAGACAGTATGACTACACATGAAGCATAGTCATGCCAAAATTTATCTGATATATATCTAAAATTCAAATGCAAGTGGACAGTGATTTGATTAGCAAGACTGGAGGTTTTAAGTAATTCACAGAGCATCACTACTTACTAATTAACACCGGTTTGTCTATTAGCTTTATTAACAAAAGAGAGACAAGTAGTGGTGGAATACCATAAGTATTGAAGGAATTCAGTCATCCACTCGGAAGTAATTTGGCTACACCAAGCTTTTTCAAAACTATCTAGGATTCATTTGACTCCATATATTGGTTTGTGTTCCTGTACTGGAGGTCTATGATTCTGTGCGTAAAGATGTTTGCTACAAAATCTGATGACCTGAGTTCAATTCCCAGAACCCACATGGTAGAAAGAAGGACTGAATCCTGCAAGTTGTTTTCTGATTTCTATTTGCACAACCTGACACCTGCATGAACATGTATGTGCATGCACAACACACTGAGTAAATAAATGCCATTAAATATAACATGCACATATTGTTTTTATACATACAACTTATGCAGTGTCAGAATTCATCCCTTTGCCTACTGCTCTCCCTCTTTTTGGTCAGTCCCCTTTCCTGTCTATGTTTCATATCACACACATTCTTTGGTTCTCCTTGCTAGATCAAGTTCTCCCCTTTCATGATTTCCTTTCTAGCTTAATGACATATATCATCACCCCACCCTCACACCACCCTCACCCCCAAATACCTAAACACACATAAAGTTTTATATCTATCTTGAGTTCAGAAACTGTTTCCGATGAAAACTGACCTGTGACTATGTATTTCTTTTATTCTGTATTTTTGGGGTTTTATCATTATTTTAGCATGACATGTTTTAAGTCATTTCCTTTGTAGTTTCTCGTGTTTTATATCATGTTTACAAGGGTCTTTCCTATTCTCAGTATATTAATATATTCACCAATATTACCCTAGAGGAATTTCTTCTTTTAAATGGTAGATATAGTGAATTTTACGCATCTTTACCTCCTGTTACCCTTTCTATCTCCTTCCCTTTTCCATTGGAACCACCTGCAAAATGGAAGGAACATTTTTATTGCATTTCAAAGTAGTTAGCTGTATATTGTTTATATTAAAATTTTTACACAAATTTTTCTGTGATGTAGTGTTTTGATGCTTTTTAAACTCTAGGTTTTTTTTCTGAACTCCTTTGTTTTCCATTGCAATTAATAATTAAATGCCTAAATGATGACTGACTTATGTAAATTTACTATTGGCTGCATCCCATGGGTTTTAGTAATGTAATATTTTACTCATTTTTCAATTGTATGCCCAAATTATCATTTCAATTTCTTTTTTTAATATTTGTTTTATTATTTTTTTATTTTTTATTTGCCAATTTTTATTTTATTTTTTTT
>CM053742.1:120238605-120287787 GCA_028658305.1 Pachyuromys duprasi
AGTGGTATAGCTTGATCTTGAGGAATCACTATTCCTAATTGCCTAAGAAAGTGCCAAATTGATTTCCAGAGTGGTTGTACAAGTTTGCATTCCCACCAACAATGGAGGAGGGTTCCTCTTTCTCCACAACCTATCCAGCATGTGTTGTTACTAGAGTTTTTGATCTTAGCCATTCTGGTGGGTGTAAGGTGAAATCTCAGGGTCATTTTGATTTGCATCTCCCTGATGGCTAAGGATGTTGAGCATTTCTTTAAGTGTTTTTCTGCCATTCTATAATCCTCTACAGTCAGATCTCTTTTTAGCTCCATGCCCCATTTTTTAATTGGATTACTTGGTTTCTTGCTTTTTAACTTCTTGAGTTCTTTATATATACTAGATATTAGCCCTCTGTCAGTAGTAGGATTGGTAATGACCCTTTCCCAATCTGTAGGCTGTCATTTCGTTCGGATGACCGTGTCCTTAGCTTTACAGAAGCTTTTCAGCTTCATGAGGTCCCACTTATTGATTGTTGATCTTAGAGCCTGTGCTGTTGGTGTTCTATTCAGGAAGTGTTTTATTTTTATTAATTACCCTTTATTCAATTTGTATCCCAGCTGTAGCCTCATCCCCCATCCACTCTCAATCCCAAATTCCCTCCCTCTTCTACTCCTATGCCCCTCCTCCAGTCCAATGATAGGGTAGGTCCTCCTCCCCTTCCATCTGACCCTATTCTATCAGGTTTCCTCAGGACTGGCTTCTTTGTCTTCCTCTATGGACTGGTAAGGCCGCTCCCCCCTCAGGTGGAGGTGATCAAAGAGCCAGCCCATGAATTCATGTCAGAGATGGTCCCTGTTCCTATTATTGGGGAATCCTCTTGGAAACTGAGCTGCCATTGGCTACTTCTGTGCAGGGTTCTAAGTTGTCTCCATGCATTGTCCTTGTGTGGAGTATCAGTCTCAGAAAAGATCCCTGGACCCAGATATTTTTGTTCTGTTGCTCTCCTTGTGGAGCTCCTGTTCCAATTTCTTCATTGTTAAATACTTAACTACATGATTTCAAGATCTGTAAATGGTAGGGATATTAGGTATCATAAACTTTATTGTAGAACAATTATGGAATCTGATTTGTATTATTTCTATACTTCTAAGTACATTTACATGTGTGTGCTCACAATTAGTTTGCTTAGGAGCCAGATGACTATTTACCCCTGCACCCCTTAATTGAAGAAGTGAAAGGGAGGAAATGTCTCATTGTTCCAAGTGTTAGTGGCCATTTGCAGCAGGTTAGAACATCAAAAAAAAATATGTCCTAACCATTTAAATATGGATATGGGTACTTTTAATTTTGTGGCACTGGGGATTAAATCTTGGGCTTTTTGAATGCTAGGCACACACTCTACAACTAAGGCATGACTCCAACCCAAGCTTATAGGTTTCTTGTAAGGAAACGTGGTTGAAAATCACAGTAAGGTTCATATGACAAAAATGTCAGCTGTTCATAGACACTTTTATCTCCTCAGGGTTTCTGTTATTGGTTGGAATGGAAGTGTCAAAGAATACCAGGGCTATCACTGAACATACCTTCAGAAACTTCTTTTGAGTGGTAAACAACCTAGGTCTCCAGCTTGACAAATGATTTCTATTTGGGATAATGGTATTAAGATTTCTGGAATACAACCCCACTCCACTCCTAACAGGTTGTATGACAGGCTCCACTATTAGAGGATCGTGTGACCAGAGGAAAATACCGTCTTTCTTTGTGTCAAAGCATCTCTATCTTCACAGTATTCTACATCAGGGTGTGTGTGTATGTGTGTGTTGCTTGCGCACACACGTGCGAGCACAAGCAACTGAGTCTGACAGCTTTCTAGCTCTGATAAGTTACAAGAAAGAATGAAAAGCACTATAAAAGGGACATGGAGGGTATGGAGTCAGGTCAAAGAATAGACAAAGGCAGCCACACATTCTGGTGGTTTCATTACTACTTTCGTTACTACTAATGAGAGAAAGGTACTTGGTACAGAACTGGTAGGTGGCTATGAGATGGGAACAAACAATTATTTAGAAAATCTATTTCAAGTCTCAAAACCTGAGCTGATGGTTACAGCCAAATGATGGGCAAGTGCTATGGAATTCTGTCTTCTGCCCATGACATGGCCTCTGCACTCATGAATTCATAACAGCTGTGAACACCTATACTGGGCTTGCACAAAAATGGGCCTATTAGTATTCTTCAGGGATGAGGGAAAGCCACCTGGGATCTTGGACCTCCCTAAGGGACTATTGAATGTTGAGTGCTTCTGCTAGGAATCAGGGATACATGCTTTTTAGCTATGTGGTTACTGATGAGTTCCCACGCACTCCAGAGGACATGTTCATGTCGGGCAGCCCTTGTTATTCAAGTAGTCACAGAAACAACCAACCAGAAAATAATACACATGCACATGAAAGAGGGGAGGATTGTTGTTAAGAGTGGGCTTGACATTAGTAGAATGGAGCTCAGAGGGTGGAGGGAGTGACCATGGTTAAGTTGCATTATAGAAGTATATGAGATTATCAAACAATATACTTAATTGAAAACAAGCTCAGATGGGGGTGGGCAAAGGAGCCACACCTTGAGTGCTTTGCTGATATGTTTATTCATATATTTCCCCTTTACAGATGATGGTGATTAAAAGCATATGGATTTCCCAATCCCACCCACTCCCATAAAGTACAGACATTGATTCTGTTCAGCATATACAAGCATTGGGGCATGTACAAATTTGTTTCACTGGGGTACTGGAGGCAGGAGCTCAACCTGTGGAGCAGTCTGAGCATCTCAGACCTAGTTATGGGACAGGCCCGATGCTGAGGCGGGACTGTCACTCTAGGCCCTGCCACTGGGGTGCCAGCAAGGGAAACAAAATTGAGGCATGGTGACCAGAGATGCCTAGCCCTGCCATGCAGTTTAACACGTGACAGGGGCCTCCAGATTGGCTTCTAGCAAGATTCACAGTCCCACAGAAATCTGTGTCTCAAAGTTGCCATCTGCATAATTTAGAACAACCTGTGACCAAAGATGTCACAGGGCTATAACAAGATTCCAAATGGAAATGTTTCATCAACAGTGTTTTGCCAAAGGGAAATGTTATACAAATTTAAGGGAGTTCAATTGATTGTGATTGTTTGAGTGCCCCAGGGATGGCAGAGGACTGGCTTTTGGGTCCCAGGGCCAAAGAAGCAGTCAACCAGTTAGAATGTGCTTGAGGTGAGCACCAATCAGTGACAGGTAATGGCCGCTGCAGAACAGACTGTTTGGTTTCTTGGCCCTAGGGAGTCACCAAAGCCTAGCACCTGGATCAGGGCTAGGAAAGTCAATGGGGAAGTTACAGAAAGAATCACGAGGGTCAAGGAAGAGGAAGGCAGCATACAAAGCGGGGGAAATTACAAGCCTTGGACACAATAATAGGTACCCATTAGATGAAGGGAACTGAATTGGTAGTGCAGATGGAAGCAGGTGGGGAGAAGGAGATGGCACAGCAGCAGAGAGTGGTCGCTTTCCCAAACAGGCCCACTTGCTGGGTCCTCTTCTCCTACAGATTGTGTGTGTGGATGTGTATGTATAGAGGAATAGAGGGAACAGAGAACAAGAAAAATCTAACAGTCTGATTTAAAGACTTCAGGATGGGAACCCTTCGATATTGTCACTTGGTACATTCTGGGGTTGAGCCTGAGCTTGGCACCTTAGTACCACAAATGGAATCATGGGCTCTTGGGGGAAAAATAGTAGTGGTAAACAAAATTGTGAGATCGCTTATTTACTCAAATGTGGGCACACTGAACATCACGAATGCTCTTTGAAGAAAAGAGAGAAGGGATATTGACTAGATTGAGTGAAGGGGCCAGCAGGAAGAGGACTAGCAGAGACAAACTTTCCTCAGGCTTGTACTGGGGACCAGGGAAGGAAAAACTCTCTAGGCACTCCTGTTGCTGTTGCTGTTATCTCCCAACTCCCTTGGCAAAGGGGCTTAGGACCTCCTGGGGAATTGAGGTGGTTGCCCCATGAGCTACCAGCTGGAGCCTACAGGTTAAGGCAAATCAGCCAGTAGAGCACATTGAAGAAAAAGAATGTAATGGGGAAAAGCACCCGCGAGTAGTTATCCAGGCGGTAAACGTGGATGCAGAGGCGGCCCCGCTGCCAGGTGCTGCCCTCACAACCAGGAGCCATGCAGAAATACTTCCTAAGAACCCTGAAGCACACATAGTTTCTGCCACACCGCCTCTGGGGACACTGAGGTCTTCTCGAGCTTCGACGCCACTGGACTGAGCAATACTGATTTTCCTCTTCAGCATTCCCCTCATAGGTTACAATCTCACACACAAACACTTCCTGCTGTTGGCGGGCACGGGCACGGGCCCGAGCACGGGTGCGGGCCCGAGCACGGGTGCGAGTATTAGCACGGCTACCAGTATGAAGCTGAAATAGGCAGAGAAAAAAGAAGGAAATGGTCAAGGGATGTGAGTAAACAGTAAAGGTTATCTAGAATTTTCTAGAAACTACACTTGCTACACCCGTTCTGGGCCCTCCAGGATTCCCATCAGCAGGTTTACTTCCTCTGTAACCCCAGGGAACGTCCCATCACCAATGCCCAGTTCTTACTTGGTAAAGCTTTAGAGAAGCCTGTCGTTTCGTCTCATTGTAGGTTAGAAAGTTGAGCACAGCAAATTCTAGTAGAGCACAGAAGCACAAGACGAAACAAATTGCAATATAGAAGTCCAAAGCTGTGAGATAGGAGACACGAGGTACATTCTTACGGGAAAAGGTGCCCAGCGTGGCCATGGTGACTACAGAACTGACTCCTATAAGAGGCAAGGGGTGAAGGTGGGCTAAGATCCTGATCCATGCATCATACTATTAGAGGACACCAAAAGAAGGGAAAATTTTCTTTTGTCAAGTTTACTCTCTGATACATGCCCCCATTTACGATTACCGTACTTTCTTACCCACAGAGGCTCTGGCTGCAGCAGCCTCCATATTCATCCAGAAAGAGACCCAGGAGAGCATTGTGGTCACAGAAGAAGGGACATAGTTTTGAAAGACAATGAAGCCAAATTGCCTGCTCACATTGAAGAAGAATGTCATGACCATGAGTTCACCTGAAAAACATAAAATACACTACTGCACTGGCCTGAAGTCCAGCATGACACATATATCATGGATCCCACTGTCCAGCTCATGGAAAACCCATCCAGAGAACTGGAATAAAGACACTATTTCAATACAGCCCATTAGAAGCCCAGAGGGGAGATAAGCCAGCACAAGAGTATTAACAAATCCTCTCTCAGTTAACAGAGTTACTCTCCCCAAATCTGTTTTTCCAGAGTAGCAATAGTGAGAGAAAAGTTAAAAACAAAACAAACAAAACAAACCCCACAACCTTTATCATCTTGAGGTCAAAATCTCATAGCTGATGGTTAGGCTGCTTTCCTACCCACATTTTCTGTGGATAGGAATATTTGTGATGTAACAGAATTATCTGCATTGCTAGTCCTCACCACATTCCCACTTTGATTAGGCGAACATGACATGTTCTGCTACATATGAGCTACACAATAAAGTCAACACTCTGTGTTCTGATGCTGATACCTAATTTCTCCTGGATCTGGCTCTCATATATGCATACACATAACATGAATGCAATATACAAAATGAATTGAAGCTGCTTCTTTGTAAGTAAATCTGGGACTCCCTGTTCTTAATCTCTTTCTCTTAACCTAAATCCAATGTTCTAAGAAAATGGAAGAATTAGCTGAAAATGAAAATTTCAGTTATCTTTATATGTTAGATGTGCAGAATATTCAGTCAGAAGACAGCTTAAGCTCTCAAATTCATTTAGGCATGATGATCCTCTCTTGTTCTCACTCTAGATGGCAATGGATCTTTCAGAAGCTGATCAAACCTGTACTTTCAGCTGGCATACTCTGTTATACATGCTGCTCCTAATACTCTTCATGATATTATGACTCCAGACATAGTTTGCCCAGAGCATCAGATTTTACTCTTCACGTGACATTGGACATTAAATTGTCTCAGCCTTGGCTTTTCTGTGAAAGCTGAAGTCTTCAATTTCTACCTCTGTGAAACTATAAACTTCTGTGACTTTGAATTAAGTAGACCTTCAAGTTCATTCCAGGAAGGGCTCAGGTAAAGCAATCAGCTTAGCCCTAACCAACCAAACCTGGAACAACCTCAGTGACTTTTGATACCCATGGAAAATAGCCTTGGAAAGCAGACTCATCCAGTAATTGTCTACCCTGTAGACTCTACATAAAACAGACCACCTGCCCAGCAATTCGGGTGGTCCAGTGCAGAATGAAAGCAACCTTTCCTCTTGGTATGGGAAGCAGTAACCCTGGAGGAACAAAGCTTCCCAGATTCTTCAGAGAAAAGGCCAATAACTGGTCTAGGGTCAGTGTGAAACTTGCTGCCTTAATAGTAGTATCTTTAACTGCACCAGGGACCACCCTATGCTACTAGCCAGAATGGTCAAATTATTACTATGTCTTCCCTGGAGCCTTGACTCTGATTTAAAATTCCCTTACTTACCTGTAGACCTTCACATCTGAGTTTATGTTTGTCACAAGATGTACTGTGCTACTGGATTTCTCATTCTTTAAATTTTATTCATTCTGACAAAAGAAGAAGCTTCCTCGTGTGTTAAAAGCTAGAAATTTGCCAAGAGAAAGATATTAACATGTGTTTCCTTCTTTCTGGTGAGTGAAGAAGCAATGCCAATGGAAGAGAGATATCTAGGACTGAAAGCCAAAAATAAAAACTAAAACCAGCCCCCCAAAATGTATTAAAAATGATTTTTGCTCTTACCTGCTTTGTCCAGATCATAGTTGGTGGCTGCACTGTCTAAAAGATTGTCCAGAAGACTAGCGAACAAAAGGCATTGAAGAACAAGCGAAGAAAAGGATTTGGGTACATAGCCCCAATGCTCAATGGTAACACTAGATCTTAAAATCTGAGTTTTGGAAGAGTGATCTCAGTTAATGTAAAATATGGGAAAAGAACTAGATGTGATGGATAAATGTCACACAGACTTCTATTACAGATGAACAAGAAAAATTTTCTGATGGGAAGAACGGTCTAGAGAAGGAAGAAGTCTCCTTGCAATATGATGACCTCTTGATCGTGGCAATATTTCCTCAGAGGCTTAACAACCATCAGTAAAGGATGGTTCACTTACTACAGGCTATACTTTGTGAAAGGCTCCTAAAGCAGAGACTCTGCTCTAAGGTTCAAGGTGGCCTAAGTTTCAGGGCACTGCTGCATTCTAAATCCTGAAAAATGAGTTCATGTGTGCTCTAGCTGAAAAGAACTGCCTCAGGGTCAAACTGGGAGAGTTGGGGCCTCTCTCAAAGATAACTCTGACAGTGGAAGAACCATGAGTTAAGAACAAGTAGTCTCTAGAAGAAGAAAAATAGAAAGACCTCTTCCTTTCTCCACAGGGAGAGCTGTTGCTTACCTACTGCCATTGTTTCATTGATGACACTAGCTCTGGGGCTTGGTAGTCACTAGGGTACCATTTTGAACCAATGCACAAGCCATCTACTAAACGGAACCACTAGTGACTTGAAAGCCCCTGGGCCTTGTCTCTTCTGCCATTTCTGATGATGGGTCTCCACCTATCTGGACAAACTGAGGTGAAGGGTGCTAAGTGGCAGGCCCATAGTTATCTAGTAGAAGAGCAAGGATCCCATGCCAAAGGAAACAGAATGACTTTCTCAGAGCCCAGGGAAAAGCATTTATAAAGCAGCGCCTATCCCCTACCTAGTGCTATGTAATCAAAGCTTTATTTAGGTGAGCATAAGCTGTCCCTCACCCATGACCAACAGTAGCAAAAGCAGATTTTGTGTCATCATCACACGGAAGCAAAGAAAAATGCGTCCCATGACAAAAGTCTGGCTGGGTGACCTGCTCCATCCATATTCTTGTCAGTACATGTGAAGAAGGTCCAGAGTTGCTCTCAGAGCTACCCTGGGAAGATTCCTTGGTTCCTCATTCAGATCACCTAGGAATACAAGCAAAGATGCTCACATCTATTTGAGAGCTGTAAGTTAAGAGACCCAGAATCTGCCCCTTTCATCTTTGCCAGAGCAAGATCAGAAAATAAAAATATCATCTTGTCTATGTTGAATCCACTATGTAGCCCTTGGTGAAAATCTGTGCTCCTTTAAGACAATGTTGCTGTAGCAGCCACTGCAGCTGAGTCCTCAATCCTCACTGGCTGCCATTAGTACTTTAGCTTCCCTTTCCACCTCCTGCTCAGGTCGATCTTCTTTCCTATTCAACCAGCTTAAATTGGTTCTGGGTGAGGACAAATCAGATGAGTACCCCTCTCCAATGTTGTCTATGTCAACAATATTAAGTCAGTGACATAGTAAAGACATTGAACACAAAGGGTCTAAAACCCAAAGGTTGACGAACATTCTGAAATACAAAAGAATATTATCTACTTACCTCATCTTTCAAGGAGCTTAGCAAAGCACTTCTTTGCAGATGAAACATAGACATAGCCATAAAGTCCCAGTTTCCTTTGCAAACAGTTATAAGTGCTTAGCATATATGAGAGAGAAGCAATGTCCCACACAGTGTTTCCACGTGTTCTTTACACAGCATTTGTACTAATAGCCACTTGCAGTTATTGGTACTACTCCCTCAGACTCCACTCAGCTCTAACTCCCATTGCACACCTACCAACTGGGGTTGAGATGATTTCAGTTTTGTTACTCATTCCTGTAAAATCAAACTCAAATAGCTTCCAAGTGTTCTTCTCATTGATTTCAAGCTTGAAATTCTCCCACTTGTAGATCATTTCATGGTCATCATAGGAAACTGGAAATCAATGTGGAAAAGAGGAGTGAATGAAGAGTAGGAAGCCCAACTAAGGGCCCCCAAAGCATGGTTATAGCTTGAGGTATGTTTTGCACTTTTGACTTGGCATCACCAGCTTTGAGACATTGCCTCTGGCCTGGTTTTTGAAGTACATTCAGTAAGTACATTTGCCCTGGGATCTGAATGCAAAGATGAGTAAGCCATGAACTTACCCTCCAGCATTCACATTTCATTGAGCAATGCCATATAGAGCTATGACTTTGGGGGTTACTCTGAGTAATCTCTGCCCAAGAAACAATGGGCAAAGTGGGCAAAGATCACTTGGGGACATACTCAGAAAAAACTTCATAGCACATAAGGCGTTCACTGAAAGTTTTAAAAATAAATATTTTCTATATAGATGAGGTTGAATAAGGTGAAAGGGAAGCACAGAAAGATGAACATGGAAACAGCAGATTTTTAGGACTACTATTTCACAGATGAGTTGTGTGGCAGGAAGCAGCAGGGGTCAGGTCATGAGGGGCTTTGAGGTTCATTTTAAGGAATTTAGAATTGATCCATGTCACATAAGGAAAGATTTAAAATGAGAACGTGACCTGGATTATATGTTACTTCAGCTAGGTCACTCTGGTTTTAACATGAGTGTAGCATGTTGGCAAGTTGCCAGTTATTGGAAGCCGGTGCAGTAGTACAGACACAATAAAATGAGTGAAGGTTGGAATGAAAACTAACAGCTAGAATGCAGAGAAATAGGTGAGATCAATAGAGATTTAGAGGGAACACCAACAGAATGTGTGGACTGAGTAGCTGTAGAAGGTTATAGAGAGCAGTGTGTCAGAGTTCTTGGCTTGGGCACCCTTTAATGAGGCCAATGACAACACAGAAGCAACACATTTGCTTTGGAGGCAGGAGCTGGGAAGAGACAATGAATTAAGCTTAGAACACATTATATTTCAAAGTGAAGATGTTGCAGAAATCCAAGCAGAAGATGATAAAGCCCTGCATCAAGGCAGAGATGGAGAGGAACAGACAGACATACTTCAGATACACTTCATAAGCAGATGACTAGCTTAAAGTAGAGCAAGGGTGAGGGAAGAATCCAACATAAAGCCAAGGTAATGCAAACACAGCATTGTTGGCAGGAAAGGGGTGAGGATGGAAGATGGAGGCATAGAGCAACCTTGGCACCATCACAGGAAAAAAAAGCAGAAGCAGAAAAATGTAAAAGGCAACAATGAGAAAAAGAGGGGCCCAGTATATCTCTGGATCCCCAGAAACCTAAGAAGGTACTCACAGCTAGAGAAAGACAGAGGGCAAGAGTGAGAATCCATTGGAAATTTGAATATGTAGAGTGAACATCTTGCATCAATGGTCATCCTGGAAGGGAGAAAGGAGCCTCATTAGGCTGGCTCTGAGCACTTAGATATTCACTCAACATTGACCAGTGGGTCATCTCCAATGAGTGACATCCATTAAAATTTAGGACAAAAAGTTCAAAGGAGTGATACAAAGAGAGGAAGAAGAAGTTCTAATTCTTACTAGGCTTCATCATCAGAGAAGACCAGCTTAGACTGATTTTTTTTTCTTTCTTGCACAACCTAGTGTTCTAGTCCTGAACTCTTCTACTTTCTACCACCTCGATACCCCACGCTGCTGACAACAAGCATCTCCTTCCAGGCATTCAAGTTATGTAGCCTAGTCTTGGGTATCTTTCTAACTGATATATTTCTACCCTGCCTGGGCAATTCTACCACCATGGACATATCTTTATATACAGTGTCCACTTGGGATGGAATTTCCAGGCAATTCAGTCATGGCAGTACTTTCTAGACCGTGGGTCAAATAACAGCTTCCATGTTTGCATGTGTCTTTAAGCAATGTCTTTTATTTAAGATCTCAATGTCTATATCTGTATAGGTAGAGGTTGAATTCCTAGTTTAGAAAAGCTGCACAGGTTTTCAGGAATATTATTCAGACTGATATAGCTACTTAGGAGACCTTAGATAAAATTTTCTGAAAGAATGAGAGAGTCCTAGGAGGTGAAACACTAAAGGCTTGACATACCTAACTGAGTACAACACCTTTCCATCCTTGTGGATGAGAGCCATCTGGTTGGGTATGGTGATATCATACTTGTGGGTCCTCTTAGAATTCCTAAAAAAGGTATCCGGGATCCACAACTGGCTCACCACGTTGCCATGTAGAACAAGGGTCTCAAAGGTGTCATTGTAACGAAGACGCTCATCATACCAGGTCTGGTAGAAGACGATATCAATGGAATATTCCTGGTGGGAAGGGACAGAAAACCATACACTTGGGGCTAAGTAGACAAGGGACAGTCACATGCAAATGTGGTGTTTGTCACTACTTTATATGGAATCCTGAAGACAGCCTGGTAGAATACATGGAACACTGGTCCAAGAAGCGGAGGAGAGATGAACTGTCTTCTTTTGATCTAATTCTTTCAGTGTCCAGACATTACCATAGCCAAGATGTCAATCACATCCTCCTAGATTGCCACAACTAAGGATAGTGGTTAATACCATTCTTCCACAGCTCAGAGCTGGAAATGAGTTGCTGGTTGCTGGAAATGAGTTCCCCATTTTCTCATAGAAAACTCCCTTCTGCCTTGCAGAAAAATTCCAAGCAAATCTAAATCCTGTTCTGAAGAATCAATCCTTAGAAGCGACATTGCACCATTATTATTATTATTATTATTATTACTTTTTGATATGGGATCTTGTTATAAAGCCTGGGGTCATCTCAAACTTGTAAGTATTCTGCGTCACTTTCCTGGGAAGTTCCCTCAAACAGCTCTGCTTTCTGCCATAGTTGACACTGTGGCCTCTCCTCTCTCCACCAATAAGCAAAGGCCTCATGACAGTGATATACCCTTAGGCTTTCATCCATCTAGGTTTGCAAAGAGTAAAGCAACATATGTTTGGGTGCAGGAATTTTCCACTATCATATGTTCTGAAAAAAAATCTCAAATAGATAGCATATGGCATTCATCAATAAACACATGGGCTATGGAGGATAATTACACGGCTGAACTCAATATTTCATTGCAATTACGTCAGACTATGATACTCTTACTAGGTCAACACACTCTCACACTGCAAATCAAAAATCCCAGCTTAAAAGTGCTCAAAAATGTATAAGCACACACAACTCATTGAGCACAGGAAAGGTTCCCTTTCAGCTTTTATTTATGGGGCATGGCTATTAATTAACCCAACCATTCATACCTCAGAATTACATTTTAAATGAAATGGTTTGATTCACAAGAGAAATGTCTCTCTATTGTCATGTTTTTAAACAAGGAAAATTATGTTTATGCTTTGTTCTTTTTTTTCCTTTCAAATAAGTGCCCATAACCTCTGAAGAGTGTGTGCACATGAATAGATAGTTCCACAGTTATGTGGTCTCTATATATTATGGGTACCATACACTGTCTATTAAACATTAAGGAGGATGTTTAATAAAAAGCACAAGAAGCAAGCACAAGAGGTTTGCAGAGCAACATACAGATGGCAATGCAATTGGAATCAGTTTGAAGCAAGCACCAGAGCTATGCACAATTAAAGACTGGATGTCTAATTTATTTTAGAAGTTGTTAAACTGAGACTCAGAAAGTTAAGATATCCAAAGTCAAACATCCAGTGGTGACACATTGGCTCTGCCACTCAGAGAACCATTACCATAACCTTGCCCTGTCATTGCCCTAATTTGCAGGAAAAAAAATCCCTTTGGGTATCATGGTCCAACTTTCACAGGTCTTCTTGAATAATCTTGCACCAAAAAACAAGTATCAGATGGTCCTGATGATACAGGCCTATAATCTTAGATATCTGGGAGGATGAGGAAGGAGTTCAATTATGCCCAGGCTAGACTGAATCAAAGCCATCCTGGGCAACTGAGGAGGAACCTGCATTAACAATAAAAACAAAAGTTTTAAAGGGGGGGATCAACCATATACCTAAGAAATGCAGATGCTGAAGGGCATTAACACCCTCAAGAGAAGAGGGAACAAAAATCTTTGCTGGCCTTTACTGCACTGGGGCAATTGTTGTTAGAAGCAGCCACCAAAGAAAGTAAAGGGCAAAGTATTTACATGATAAAGTAGAAAATCTGGCAGATAATGGCAGAGCTCCTTCCTGGTCCTGCTCAGCCCTGTCCTGTCCTGTCCTGTTTTAACCTACCCCATCAACCCTCACAAAGAGCCTTCAAAGAATTTGCACCTTCCAAGTTGCTTGCAAAGTCTTGCTTGCATCCCTGAACATGAATTAGAATTGTGGTTCACGGGGGAAACTGTCCTGTCCTCCAGCCAAGCTGTAAGTCTGCTATAGTGTTCAAAATAAGCACTTCACTGCTGTTTATAAAATGTTCATACATCAATATATAACTAATGGTAGGCAACTAAACCCACCTCCCCCCTCCTTCCAGTTTGACAGGGAACAAGGGATACATCTCTTTTAGTTTATCTCAAATAGAAATGTGGCATTTCAGAACTGGCTCAATTAGAATCACCTTCAATAATTACCATAGTGAGAGCCAGCATTAGCAACTGGGGATGCTGTGACCAGGCAGGCTTTTTTTTTTTTTTTCCCTAGACTGCTCACAGCTTTAAAGTCAGACTGGGTATTTTCAGAGATAAGCAAGGAAATAAGTAGAAATATTTAATTACAGTGCTCAGGCAATGGTTTTAGATTTTTCTCTACTATTCTACCTGCAAAAGTGACTCTTAAGTGGACCAAGTATCCACTTAATGAACTCCACTGACTAGGTTGCTATTTCTTTGACCAAGAAACCTTGCTGAGGCAACCAATTGCTTTAAATGTTGACGTCAGAAAAGGAGACTTGGCTGACATAAAGAACATAGATAATCCATGCCTGAGGATCAGCATGATCTGTGGCTGTGTGGTAGGCAGATACTAATTGGAAATGAATTGAAAATGAATTAGAGGAAAGAAGGCTGAACAATAACAGCACCCCCCCCCCTGTTTTATTGAATGACATGGAACCCTGTACAAACTAAATTTTCTTGGAGAGATTATATATCATATAAGTTTTGGGAAAGTTAAAAATACCACCTTATTGGTTACATAAGTCAGGCTGTTACTCTTATGCTGAACAAGACTGGTGTCTGATATCAAGTTAAGTGACTTCTGGGTGATTAGATTGTACACTTGGGGCTTGTTGGGTATAAATACTTACTTTCTAAATGCTCAGGTGAGACTTGTGCTAGCAGGACTAACAGCTGTTGAACAAAGGTGCATTAATCTCCTATAAGTGGGGCTAATAGTCTGCTGCCACAAGGACTGTTGCAGAGGAAAGAAACTAGTTCCCTCAAATTAATCTACACAAATTGCCTGAGGAGCTTTCCACTGCTTTTTGGCTTTATAGGATACTCATCCAGAATACAGAGCCAAGTAACTTAGGATCATTTGCTATATTTATCAATGTGTGTGGTCTCTCCTACTTATTGGCCTATGAAATGCAGCCAACACTAAGTAGGTGAAGGTGGGCAGCTTATCAATGAAGGAACAAGCCAGTTTGCTAGGATTTAGAATGTTATAATATAAAGGAAGAACAGAGACTACAGCTAGAAAACCATTTTGAGCCACAGTCACTAAGTTTATGTAAAAAGCTTGATTTCAATCAAGGTTACTTACCTCCAAGTCCATCAGCAACACCCATCTCAACATCAAGTCTCTGAACTCACCGAGATCACACAGCACTTATTAGGTGTTAGTAAGTATGTTAAAACCAAGTTTCTTGCTCTTATGGAGCTAGTTACCACAACCTTTCTTTCACTGCACATCCGAATTTTTGCAGAGCATCTCTTGTCATTCATTTTTCATATACTATACTCTTAGCATCAAACATGCCATAACAGAGAGAACAAGACCAACATAAAACAATTAATTACCATGAAATGTGCTAGGAAAGATAAGCTACATGTAAGCCAGAAAAATGTGAGTGCCCAGAAAGGGGCATGGTGTATGAATGATGGGAGCAGAGTCAGAGAAGTTGCCTTGAACAAGATGCTATCTAAGCTGTACCCTGAATGAATGATAAAGCAAATCTACGGCATGTCAAACATGAACAAAGTCACAGCTCTGAGGTGCATACTAGGTTGTTGTGGAATGTGCATATTATAGTGTGCTCGTTTTCTGTGGACTTTAATGAGTCATAGGAGAGGGCATGCTTGCTAGATTGTAGGGTTGAGGAAGCTTGCTCAGCATTAGCAGGAAGAAAACATTTGCATATTTCAGGTGGAAGATGATGAAGGTTAATGAGATCATACTGGTAACAGTGGAAAGGGAAGGAAACAAAAGAACTAAGACAAAAATATAGGGATAGGTGTACAGCAAGAAATGGCAACTGTAGATTTAAGTTCATACAAATCAGACAAAAGAGAGACATTCAATTGTGGTGTTTCCAGTTGTTTTATTGTTTTTATTTCGAATGAAAAACTGAAGATTAGAGTCACAACCCCAAAGGTCCTCTTCAGGTAGCAAAGGACTTACCTTTTCTACTCATGGTCTCAACTTAACTATGGTTAAAAATCCCCACCTGAACCCCCAAATAACAGCCTACCTCTTTTAGTACTACACAAACAGCAGAAATCAAGAGTAAGTAGAACCTCCCCACCCTTATCTTGGTGCCCAATCTAGGAAAAACTATCATCAAAACTCAGTACTCACCATGTCCAGGGTGGAAATAGGCCCAAGGCTGTTGACGAAGATTTCGACAGTGACCACGGTGGGCTTCTCTGCAAGGCAAGAAGCAGCACAGGGTAAATGTCACATAGAGGCATGGCACCAAGGTAGGGAGTCTTCAAAAAGGAAGGAAGAGGCTTATCCTACTTCCTTTGTTCTACCATGCAAAGTCCCAGTTCATGGACTGTACTTTCAAATCATTCATCTTATTTTAGAATTGTAAAAACTGGGAGCAAAAGAAGGGAAAAGTGTTGATCAAGGTCCACAGCATTCTTAACCGAGAAAGGGTCCTTTTGTCTTACCTGAAGGATGGGCAGCAGTTGTTCTTGTCTGTATGTGGCACCTTCAATTTGCAGCCCATGATCATTGCCAGCCACCACCACCCCCCAACTACATATGAAACCTGTTTTTCCTTCAGGAGAGGAGAGCACTTTCTTCTGTTAACTCACCTCCAATGTCAGGGCGCAGCTTATGGTCATAGTTACTTAGGATGGTGCTAAGGATTTGAGAAGCTCTTGTCAGTTTCCCACCTGGGCGCTCAGCCATGCAATCAACTGTGAGTTCTGTTTCTTTTGCTTGAAACTTCTTTCCACTAGATTGAGGCTCCAGCTGGGACTGGAGTTGGTGCTCCGGCTCTGGCTCCGGCTCCGGCTGTGGCTCCGGCTGTGGCTCCGGCTGTGGCTCCGGCTCCGGCTCGGGCTGCGGCTCCGGCTCCGGCTCGGGCTGCGGCTCCGGCTCCGGCTGCGGTTCCGGCTCCGGCTGTGGCTCCGGCTGTGGCTCCGGCTCCGGCTCCGGCTCCGGCTGCGGCTGTGGCTCCGGCTCCGGCTCCGGCTGTGGCTCAGGCTGTGGTTCTGGCTGTGGCTCTGGCTCCGGCTCCGGCTGTGGCTCAGGCTGTGGCTCAGGCTGGGGCTCCGGCTGGGGCTCAGGCTGGGGCTCAGGCTGGGGTCTGGGCCGGGGTTGGCGCCCAGCCTGGACCTGGCCTGGGGTCTGGGGCTCAGGCTGCGGCTCAGGAAGGGGCAGGGGCCAAGGCAGAGGCTGTGGCTGAGGCTCAGGCAAGGGCTCAGGCAGGGGCTCAGGCTCAGGCAGGGGCCAGGGCAAAGGCTGGCGCCCAGCCAGAGGCTGGGGCTGGGGCTGGGGCTGGGGCTGGGGCTGGGGCTGGGGCTGGGGCTGGGGCTGGGGCTGAGGCTGGGGTTGGGGCTGGGGCTGGGGCAGAGGCTGGGGCTGAGGCAGAGGCTGAGGCTGGGAACTAAAGACTGTATCATAGTGGCCAGGGGATTCTGGCTGGGGCTGAGGGCCGAAGACTCCATCATTTCCAGCTGGAGATTCAGGCTGAAGCAGTGGCTCAGACACAGGCCGAGGCTGAGGGCCGAAGACTACATTGTCTTGGGCAGGGGGTTTATTCTCCAGTTTAATGTGAGGTCCAACCCTAGAATATGCAATAAAAAAATTAAGCTTTACCCGTAATCACTACCAAAGTATTTACAGCACAGACTAAGAGGGTGGTGATAGTAAATGAGGAGACACTAACAGATTAAACTTCATAATTCCTTTCAAATGTTATTGCTCTTTGGACACATTGTATGCAATCCTTTTATAATTATTTTAAAAGTCAAGAACAAATACTAGACTAAAATTTCAAAGACCATTTTAAGTAAAATCAAGTAGGTGGGCATTTTTCCATGAACTCTGGCCAATCAGCTGTTGTTACTAGCCTTGGCCTCACATCTGCCTGAGCTGCAGCACCTGAGAGGAAGGGGCAAGCCAAAGGCCAGGACTGCTGAGGAATGCTTCCAAGCAGATAGGGCTGAAAAAAAATTCCAGGATGGTTTTGTAGTACTCATATTGGGGTTATGAGGTGGAGGAAGTCAGGCTACCTTGCAACATTTTGTAGCTGTTTTCTATACTGTATCCTGCAACCAGAAAATGGATAGCCAACAGCAGACCACCTTAGGTACCAAGGCAATAATGATGATGATAATAATAATAATAATATAATATACACCCTAGAAATCCACCTGATAATATTTGAAAGTCCCTCCAGTGTTAGCGTGTGGGAAGCAGTGATGAAAGGGCACCACTGTGGTCATTTTCTGATACATCAGTTGTATGCTTATTATTTGAACAGTGTTCCATATATGGGTTCTAATTCAGTAAAAAAGCATTTTTAACAATAAAAAATCCTAGCCTGTCTCAAAAATATCCCACCTGTATTATCTTATTTATAATATAAAAATCACACTTGAGACCTAATTTTTAAAATAAAAGTTGAAAAAAAACAGAGATTTGAACACTTACTGAATAACTGAAACAAAAACAAATTATTCTTAAATGTTTGGTGTAATACTATTTTTTATTGGTGAAGCCCTTAATGACTACAGTATTTACATACACAACGATATGATTTCTGACTTTTATTCTAAAAAATATAAAGTTAAAATGTATGCTAGTTAGGTAGGGGGCAGAGAAAATAAGTGACCATTAATTTCTTCATTAATATTAAGGTTGAAGATGGCTATACGGAAATTCAGTTTATTATATATCCTTGAAAAAATACAATTAAAAGCTTTTGAAAAAGCTACCAGCACTGATTAACATTTGATGTTGACAAGTTTTTTGTTTGTTTGTTTTTTGAACATTGTATCTTTCATGAGGGAAGGGAGGATTTCCTTTTCATCTGGGTGATGGTTATCTGATCATGCTTGCTTTATGAAAATTCACTGAGCTGTTGTTTGATTGCTTTGTTTTCATATTTGTTTGATACAGTACTAAAATGGTATTTTAATACCACCAGGCAACTTAATCCCTAAAATAAGAATAGGAGACTAAGGTGAGCAGGTCCCTGTAGTGAAGACGAGGGGACTGGCAATTGGGCATCAAAATGTTCTTGCTGTTTTTGCTTTCTGTTTGTTTTTCTTTAGTATTCCGAGCTTTTAGAATAGTTTAATTGGTATATGATGTGCTAAGCTAATGCTATTTCTCATTTCTGAAATGGCTAATTCCCATACTGGGCTAAGCAAAGACTGGATATGGGAAAAATTTCCATTTTCAAATGCCATATCTAGATGATATGATACCTTCTTCCCTAATGCTTTTCAAGTCTCTTTTTTCAAGGCATCTAGAGGCTAATCTTCTAGGCCTCTAAAGAGATACGGGTGAACAACTGGATCAGAGACCCTCTACTAGGCCTACAAGGAAAATGATGTGGGGGATGTGCAGGTTGCTTTGATTCTTCAATCTGATTTTGCCAGTGTAAACAAACAAATAGCCACACCCTGACATATTTGAGGTTAAGATGCTCCTAGGTATACATACATATCTCCAATAAACCACCAAGCTCTTTTTCAAGGCTAGGAAGAATTGACCCTAGAAAACCACATTGAACTAGTGGCATTTTCTAAGGAAGCTTTTCAGACATCCACATCCCTCCAGATGTGATAATCCTGGATGAGACTGAAAGTCTGTACTATAATCTCCCAAATCCAGCTAAAGAGGAGTGCAAAGGAGCATGAGGAAGACCCTGGGTTTCTTCCTCAAATATGCTGGCCTTTTAAATTTATTGTTGGACAAACTGATTCCCTAATGGGGAAAGGGTTATGCTCAAAATAACACACCTGATTTGAAGCTGAGCATGGACCAAATCGAAGTTTGGTCCATCATGCTCCACTGCCACCTCCCCTTTTCCTGACATCACAGGTTGCCATGCTGACAGTGTGTGCTCGTCAGAGTCTATGCCCCCACCCCCAATGGATGGGCTGTTTTTCCCTCTCATCTCTCTCCCTTCTTCACGCCTCCTCCCTCATCTTCAGCCATCTTTTGTCCCAGAAAAATCCCAGGTAAATAGACATAGATAACAAGAAATTGCTACTACACATTTAGAAGCATTTACCAAGAGCCTGCTGAGGCCAGCCTCACCTTAGGGCACAATGGAGCCAGCAGGGAGTCACATATCCCTCCCTGAGGAGCTATATAACCTGGTTTGGGGAGAGAAAACACATTTCCCCTCCTCAAAACAAACAAATGAAAAGCCACAAGCCCAATGCCATGGAGACTTCTAGAAACCTCGACAGATCAGTAAGCTTAAGAACTTCTTACAGCTCACATACCACAAGAAATTGTCTCAAAAAAAAAGGAAAGAAAAAGAAAAGAATTAAAAACACACAAAAAGGAATCATCTTCCAACCTAAAACACCAGAAGTCTTAGAGATACCCTTCTTACCAATGCCCAGGGTCAGCAGATTATGGGAGGGAGGCTGGCTCCTCAAGAGAAAGAAAAAGAAAAGAAAAGAAAAAGGGAGGGGGCTAGAAATCCAGGCCACAAATCACAGACATCAGAAAAGAAAAACATTCTTGGCCTCTGGCTCAGGTCTGCCCCAAAGACCAAGCAGGGTGCCTTGGGATGAAAAGGGGAAAGGGTGACAGATGGGCTGGGCACCATTAGGTAACCAAAGCTCAGGCTTCTGCCTGAGACTGGGAGGAAAACGAGCGACGGGATGGGAAGCAAGTAAAGTCAGAGTTGCCTGGCATCATGCCTAATACTCGCGGGCGCTCCGAAAAGGGGGAAAAAATGTGAGCAAGAGTGAATAGACTAGGAAACACTCAAACATTTTGAGGCACTTCAGCTCCCCAAGCCCAGAAGCCACCTTCCCAAAGTCCCCAGCAGCCCTGAGTTGTACGCGCTAGCTCCAGCGGTTTCTGTGCGCCCTTTCCCCCTCTTCCTGCGTCAGACTCCATGAGGGGACCAGGTGCTCTTGCTTCCTGGCCGCCCGCTCCAGGGATTTGAGGCCAGCCGGAGGCCACGATGCCAAAGGACATTAGAGGGTGCCACCTGACTTCTCCGTGATCCCAGTTGCCAGCCTGGGACATCCGTCCTACCCGGGAGCCCACGGGTGGGTAGCACGCGTCGAGGGGACAAGGGACTAGGCTGGCCTGGCTTTCAGGACAGTGCTTGGCAAAGCAGGAGCTGGGCTCAAGGAACCCTGGGGGTCCCGGAAGCCTGCTGGGCATAGAAGGCTCTCAGAACCTGGGATGCAGACTCACCTCCACTGGAGGGCCAGGAATATGTTGAGGAGCATCAGGAGAACTTTGGGCAACATCTCGGCGGTGCCTGGCACAACCACCTGTGTAGAGGTCGCAGCGCAGGTCTGGCTGTTCTGAGCGAGCTGGAGGGTTTTCTTGGGCTCCAACTTTCACTCCTCCCACTCGCCCCGCCCCAGTCGCGCTCCGCACCGTGAGCCCGCCCCCTGAGCCCCGATGGAAATCTCCGACGTCGAGATCACTGCGGCAGCAGGGAGCGAGGCTGGGGCGGGCAGGCGGGAGTGGGGGTGGAGAGGAGGGAGCCCTGTCGCCAAGGCCCCCAGCCGCCAGCACTGCGGCGCTGCCAGACAGCCAGGGCGGGGGGCGGGAGGAGTGAGGAGGAGGCGAGCCTGCAGCGTGAGGCCCTGGGCTTGGGGAAAATGCGCTAGCAGTTGTGGCCTGGGGAGCCTCCACTGGCAGGGCCAGAGAAGGCACGCATGGTGGGTGAAGGGCACTTTTGCTGCGACCCCTTCCAGACCCCTGATGAGCTCTGAGGTTCTTGTGTTCTTCCCTACTACCTGTTGAGCCCCATTTTTTTCCACATCTTCCCATAGCCTCACTGATTTTTTGGTCTCACTGCACACCTTCCAGCCCTTCAGAGTACATCAGCTGGCATCTGAAGGGAGCTGGACAGCTCAGTACCACCCTTGGTGCAGGGAAGAAGATATGGATAGGGGTTCTTTATAGTAAACTGTGGTCTGAACCATTCTGCAGGTCAGTTCCATGGGTAACAAAGGGACAAGGGAAACAGACACTAGCAGAGGATTAGGTAAAGGCATTCACTGGAAGACAATCCCACAGGGGCACTGACTCAAACTTGTTTACCCATTCAGCCATGGGCCTAGGTGTCAGAAGAGGCTTTGGAAACTGCCTCTCCATGCTAAGGCAGGCGATTTTTTCTGAGGTCTCTGCTCCGGAGAATATCAGAAGAAATGGGAAAGCCTGGAGAGGGGTGCCCCTGCTGATGGGAGGGTACCACACAACGAATCTCTAACAACCTTGAAGTTATTTATTTATTTATTTATCTATTTATTTATTTGTTTTACATAAGCCATCCGAATTGACCTCAGAGTCCTGCATGAGAAACTTTTGTTGGACACAAGCAGCACCCTCCTTCACCCATTGCTCTAGAATGCACTATGGGCCTGAAGGCTCTGTGGAAAGTTTTTGCTATAGCACACTAATCTAATAAACCCTCAGCACCGTTCTCCCTATTGCATCACTCTGCTTTGTCATGTTCAAGCACCGCTCTCCACCTGCTTATTTTCATGGGCATTTCTTTCTGAGCTTTTTTATAGTGGGTCTTCATTACTGAAGTAAGCCTGGTATGCTCTCTCTCTCTATCTTTGTCACACACACGTGCATGCGCGCGCGCACACACACACACACACACGCACACACACGCACACACACATTATATCTCTTATCTTCTCAGCTGCATCCCTAAAAGTTAGAAGATATCTGAGGACACAGAGGCACTCAACAAATACTTCTTACTGGCCTGCATAAAGCTTTGTGTATCCTAGCACCACTGAGCCCTTCAGGACTGGACCTCCCTTTAGACTACCTTGGTTCTCAAGCTGTGGCTCATGACCACTTTGGGGGTCACCGAAGACCATCAGAAAACAGTTATTTACATAAAGATTTGTAACAGTAGCAAAGTTCCGTTTATGAAATAGCAATGAAACTAATTTTAGGTTGGAGGTCACAACAACGGAAGTGTTAGGGGGTTGAAAACCACAAGTTTAGACTCTGATGCAGCACAGGAGAAATGACGGCAGAACATGTTTAGGCACCTCCTGATTCTTAGATCCTTAGAAGAATGACCTTGGTCATCATGCAGCCTATGTAATTTCACAGGGATTCTTGCTAACTCAAACATTGCACAGTATTTTGCTGTCACCGTCTTAGATTTCTTAAGAATTTCTAAACAAGTGGTCCTATGTGTTTCATTTCCCTTGAACCTTTCAAGGGAACCTATCTGGTTCTCCTCAACCCAGACTGCTCTCTGATGACCACTAGGCACCATTTGCTAAAAGAATGGCTGAGTCCCGGGTAGTCAAAATAAGTAGGTCTCTAGGTACCCCATCAGATCCTAGGTACCTTCTTACAGGTTAAATTTAATCACTGTGCCAACTTTTTTATAAGCACATCTGAGTGTGTGCAAATTATTTAGTTGTTTCCTTGTCCTCCCAATGTTTGCTGTGTAATAATCTTTACCATGTCCTAGACTGGGAGATAGGAGAATATGCAGAAAGAAGTCATATAGCATCTTGACCTTCTATAAAAAGTTTAGGCTAGGAGAAGGAACTTGGAGCTTTGAAATATAAGATTAAATTTCAAGAGGACCCCAGTACTCCCAGCAGGACTCTTTTTTTATAGGCCTGTGCCTATCAGAGCAAGAAGAGGGGCTTCCAGGCTGCCGAAGTGCAGAGAGGGGCATCCCCAGAGATTTTAAGACAGAAATCTACAATGATTGACAAAGGAACAGGAGAAGTTTGCCAGAAGTGTTTATGCGAAGAATAATTGTGGGAAATTAAGGTGGACTGGGAGGCTGCCCAGGCCTAATGCTAATACTGGATCTTGCCAAGAGACTACATGCTATCCTGTGGGTATCCAGTAGGGACACTATATATCAAAACTGTCTTTCAAGAGGAATTTCAGGAAGAAAAAGCTGGAAGAATCACAGGAGAGAGCAACTGTAGGAATCACTAATAAATAAGATGAACAGCTCATTAGACTGAGTATAGTAATAGACAAAGGGGAGAAGGCTCTTCTCAGGTGACCAGGGTGACAGAACAGAAATAAGGACATGAAAGATGGAAAAAGAGGTTTTAGTTACTGCTGTGAGAATGGTTCCCTAGATTGCATTGTACTTTCTAATGCTCCATTAAAAATACAAATTTACATTTATTGCTCAGTTTGTGTGTGTGTGTGTGTGTGTGTGTGTGTGTGTGTACATGTTTTTATGCCTGTGTGTGGAGGCATACTTTTCTCTCCCTGGCTATTTGTAATACAAATTATTATTCAAGCTGCATCTAAACAAAATATTAACATAGCAGCTGTGTTTTTAAAACTAAACCAAACTAGCCATTGATCAGAATAGCAGCAAGTACCCTCTTGTCAGTTGTGAATTATCAAATTTAATAACAAACATCAAAATGTTATGTGTCCTGGTTGGTATGTGTGTGGTTTAAGGATGAAATCAGATCTGCTAGTTGTTAAAGCCCATGTGTTAATCCCCTAGCTTGGGCCCAACTGTAGCACACACAGCATGCTTTCCTTCTTATGCTAAGAGAAAAACACCAGCTCACACAAATCATGAAAGACTTAGCTTGTTAATTATTTGGGATTTCATATGCCCAAATGCTGGGGACAGTTGAAAGTTTTGAGCTAGGGACAGTGTAATCTATATGGCTATGCCAGGTGCTGAAGTTGATGAAGGGGCAAGCAGAAGATAGTTAGGCTTCAGAGCATGTAGACTGACCATGGAAATAGAGACAGCATCCGGCAGTGCTCAGGTCTCTGTGCTGTACTGCAGATTTGGTGGGCAGGGATTGAATTCTAAATGCCCAAATAGATGCTAGTTGAATATTCACAAATAAATTGGTTTAGAATTTCTTGCCCCTACATGAGTGTCAAGATGAGATTTAAAACACTTTCAACCCCTGTGGCCTCATGAAAAACTGTGCAGTGAGTGTCTCACACATGGTCAGTATGCAAACAAACAAACAAAAAAACATATCTGCCATTGTTATCATTACAAGTGTTAGGGAATAAATGGTAAGCACCAGAACAAGTACATTTGTTATCTCTCAGCACCCAGGAGGTATCTGGCCAAGAAATAGAACTCTATATCCATATGTGCATTACAAGCAAGGGCATGTCTTCAGAAAGTGGAAATGACATGTGTAAAACTTGATTATAATTTGGAGAATTTAACCCAAATTAGTAGTCCCAGCCTACAACAAAGAAGAGATATGTCTGTGATGAAGACTGGAGGTCACCAGCAAATGGTGGTAGAGGGTGTTTTTAGCCTATTAACAGCTTCATCCATGTATTAACAAAACTAAGGGTAACAGTGACCATTGCTTGATCAACAAGAAGAACATTCGTGGAGTTTGCATGAGCTATGGCAGTGAAGCAGTAGGGCTGATTCAAACAGAGCTGATGAGAACATGAAAGGCACACTACAAGAGAGAGAACTGGTATTAAAAATTGGCCATTGGGGCTAACTACATGTACACTGTGGGTGTCTATGCAAGAAAAGTTTATAGGGGTGCATGTGTGTGTGTGTGTGTGTGTGTGTGTAATACCTCCAGGATTTTATTTCTCTTTTAAATGATTTATTTAATTTTATGTGTCTGAGAGTTTTGCCTGTATGTATGTATGTCTGTACACCACTTGCCTTTCTGGTGCCTGTGGAAGCCAGAAGAGGGCATCAGATCCTCTGGAGCTGAAGTGTGTTTGTGTAGATGGTGGCAGTCAAACCTGATTCTTTTGAAAGAGCAGTCAGTGATCTTAACTGCTGAGCCATCTCTCTTCAGCCCTTCTTTTAACCCTTTAAACTTAATAATTAAGTTTAATGTGAGTCAGAGATGAACTGAGCCCCTTTTCTTTGTAGTAGGGTTTGGAAGGAAAGGGTCTGCAAATGTCAGAACTTCTGTGTATAGGAAAGATTGTGATTTTCTTAAAGCACTTCCCCTGATCCAACATCTCTCCTCTTTTGAGTATCCCTCTGCTATATAATGCAGCCAGCACTGCCTCACTTTCTCATGGGTGCTTTTCTGGCATATAATAAAAGCTGGATAAGTCTTTGTGTTTGGGAAGCTCACAGTTGTGTAACAGGAAACAGACAATTCACAGATAAGGAAATGGTTCTGATTATTTCCAGCACTAAATGATACAGAGAAATTGAAATTGGTAATGTAGCCAAGAACAGCATCAGGATATAACTGGGGAAACCCAATCTGGCCAGTGTACATAGGACATCTTGTATTCCTTTGGGATTACTGGGAAAAAAGGAAAAAAGGTAAGGCAATCAGTTTTGAAACCATTTTTGCCATCTATAATTCTAATGTGGAATAAAGAAAGCAGGAGAAAGGTAAAATGACAAGGCTGTTAATATACAAGAGGCTGCCAAGCCATTATCATTTATTTCAAGTGGTGGTAAAAGTGGATGACTCATCCTTCAGAGCTGCAGGACTTTGCACCAAATATTCTAGATAGTTTACTGGCTTGCCTATTTTCCTGAGCCTGAAGTTCAGGGGACATGACTTCTGAGCTTGATTAACTCAGAGAAGCTGCAATTATTCAGTCAGCCTTAAGACAGACTTTTCCAAAAGGTCTCATGGGAACAAAAAGATGTGTCAACCATGTATTCTAGCAGAAAGGTTTCCCAGTAAAGATAAAGCAGGATGGCCACACTGAGGAGCGTTTTCTTTGCTCCCTCTTTTAACCGCCTCTTTCCTTACTTTGAATGTTAAGAACCAAAGGTTAGGAGTCTCTTGCCTGTATTAGCAGAACAATCACTTTCTCCTGGTATCTTGGTCAAATATAGCTCACTTAATGAAAAGTGCTTTCCCTCCTAGAGCTGTGGAAACTCATTTGCTGAATTCATAATGCTGTGGGCCCAGATACTTATCAGTCATAACAACTGAGAGTCTGATCAAGTGGTGGAAGAAGGTACTCAGATGGAAGCTCTACTGTCAAAGCTACAAAAGTTACAAAGCTACAAAGCTCTACTGTCAGGTCTACAAAAAAGAGTTTGTACCAGAAGACAAGGGTATGTGCTCAGCAGGCAAATGTGTAGTTTGGTGTAGCTATGTCCTCATAATTAACAAGTGATTTATTTTTTTCTGATGCATCATCAAGTCATATCATAAGTTGGAACTCAGTTCCTATTTAACAGGGCTAGTACACTCTATGAAATTGAAAGTGCTCAGAGGAATGCTGGAGACAGTTTAATATCTCCTCCATCTATGTACACCTTGGGCCACAATAGTGAAAATTTTCCTCTCCAAGAGCCTAGTATGATGGGCTGTAACAGGGAAGTAGGGATTTGATGATCAGATCTAGCCTCCTCCTGACATAAAAGTTCTTTCCACAGGTTCTGTCACAAGTAGCTATTCAACTTGGTTGAAACCAAGAATTCAGAGCCCACTGTAGGTGATCCCTCACTCATGCTTCTGTATGCAGCTACCAAAAATGCAATGGTTCACAGAAATAAACTTTGGTAGAAACATTTATTTCGTATATCATCAATAATTGCCATGTCTGGAGTAAGTATTTGTTCATGTCTCTTCAAAAGCAGTCATAGAACAAATCCTGCCTTGCTTTTCTATTCTAATATTTCTAGCAAAACATTTAAACTTGATTGGCATTAGAGACTCTGCTCGTGTCCCTAGTGCTCTAGTTTAGACAGGCACAGTTTTACACACATACACACACACAAATGCACGGAGAACCAGTGATAGTCAATATGCATTTTTCTAAGAAAAATAACTAGGTGACACCTTCTAGTTATCCTAACACCTCTTAAATACAAACCAAAGATTAGCTTTTCCCGTTTTTCAAAGGTAAGCTCCTGGAAAACCACTCAGTCCATGTATACTTAGTCTACACAACTGTAGTCATCTTGTGAAAAATCTTTATTACCAACTCACATCAACAAAACAGCAAAATCTCAAGGTAGGTAATAGGATTTATTTATTACATCCAATAGCCCAAACTTCACAGATTACAAACAGTGTGGGTAAGCCCTGGGTTTTCCAGGGTGTTCTTAGAAACAAAGCTTAATCTCCTATTCTGAAAGCTAGTTTTTGTGTTTGTTTGTTTGATAGGAAAAATGTTAGTTCCTTTGCAAACGTAGGCTGTGATTCTCCTCATGTCAGCTATAGTGTCAGATCATTTTCAATGTTTTTTGCTGCAAAAATGCGAAAACCCTTAGTCACAAAAACTGCAAAATATTTATAACAGGAAATAAAAACATATCTAGGCTGCTGAACTACTTAATTCAACAGGTGAACAATGTGCCTGATAACCATCTCATAGGTATCATACTGTAGATGGTTTTCTTTAATGGTAGAACTTAAAAAACAAAAGCAAACCCAGTTGCATCTGATATTTAACTCGCACTTCCATGTGATGTTTTAGGATTATGGCTATTCCAAAGCCAGAAAGTGAATTCTATGAGAAGTTGTGTTTGGGAAACATCATGGGAAATGAAAGCAACCTCTCTCATGGAAATTATGCCGTCAAATATGTTGTGAAGTCCTGCCACAGTAAGAAGAATGTAATTATATTCTAAGGTTCATAGTATTATAGAAAGGGAAATGGCAAAGATTTAAAGAAGAAAAGTTTAACATGGTCAAATTTGTGGTTTTGAATGGGTAACCTGACTCTGATAACAAATATGGATTTGA
Source organism: Pachyuromys duprasi (assembly GCA_028658305.1). Lineage (NCBI taxonomy): Eukaryota > Metazoa > Chordata > Mammalia > Rodentia > Muridae > Pachyuromys > Pachyuromys duprasi. The sequence continues at coordinate 120,266,690 of CM053742.1, forward strand.
AGAGATAAGACAGGAACTAGCAGCCTCTCAGTTCCTTACCACAGATCCCAATTGAACTGTTCCAATACAGGAACATTGAGAGTCTTGACTAGGTAGGTCATTGCAGGGGAAAAGAAAAGAAAAGCCTGAAAGTTCACTAGGTGTTAAGCTCAATCTGATAACTGATCACTGGATGGATGTTAGTGGTAAGGGACGGTTCAGTGCCTGGGAACCATTAGTTTTTAGGGTTGTCCCCTAATTGTATATCCTTCAGTGCTGATTTTCATACATCTCTCACATTTCATCAGTCAGCAAGTAAGCTGAACAGAGAAAATAGGTAGAAACTCTGGCAACTGCCATTTTCTCTGTGGGGAGGCAGGGAACAATTGGGCAAAGGATGATGCTCTGGGGCTTACTCCGCTTGCACTCTCTGCAGAGTTAGGATTCCTGCTTAGAACTGGTTCCATTTGCCCTTGGACTTGCTGTAGGTTGTCATTCCTTGGGTGCTACAACTGCACCTTTCCCAGTTCTCCCCACAACATTCTGATCCTCCCTGGGCTTCCACTGAAGTCGCTTAGCTCTATCTGGCATTTGGAATCATGATTCTGTAAAGTGTTTAAGGCTTCTGATCTCTAGATGAATTCTGAAGTGTTGACTTCCTGCCTCATCTCTGTTTGGATCTTGGATGGTTCCAATGGCATAGACTTCATGGCTTTGAGTTCTGGAAGCTAGTGCCCGGAGAGTGTAATACAGCTTCAGTTTAGCTCCATTTCTTCATTCCTTCTTCTGCTTCTTTTTTTTTTTTTTAGGAAACATATTTTGAACAAGACCTGTCAGCTGATGAAGAAAGTGATACCCAATATACTATTTTTTTCATTTTTATTTTATATTAATCACAGGTTATGTACTTTGTATCCCAGCCGTAGCCCCCTCCCGCATTCCCTACCTATTCCTCCCTTCCCTCCCTCATCTCCTCCCTGCACCTTTCCAAGTCCACTGATAGGGGAGGAACTCCTTTCCTTCTATCTAACTCTAGCTTATCAGGTCTCTTCAGGACTGGCTGCAATGTCCTCTTCTGTGGCCTAGCAAGGCTGCTCCTCCCTCGGGGGGCTGGGAGGTCAAAGAGCCAGCCATTGAGTTCATGTCCAAAATAGTCCCTGTTCCCCTTACTAGTACACCCACTTGGGTATTGAGCTACCATTTGCTACATACAAGCAGGGGTTTTAGGTTATATCCATACATGGTCCTTGGTTGGAGAGACAGTCTCATAAAAGACTGCTGTGACCTGGTCCTTGCGGAGCTCCTGACCTCTCCAGGTCATACTAACTCCCCCTTCTTCATTCCTTGTAAGACATGGTTTTTGTCTAATTGGTTGTAGGGAACTAACTGTAGTTTGCCTGACTAGCAAACAAAACACATTGAGAGTTCACAGGATGTGCTAGAGTGAAAAGAGCATTTTTCTGGCTGCAGGAGAGTTTTCCCGATGGTTCAAGAGGCTATGAGGAAAATCTAAAAGGAAAGCACCAAATAATTGGGAGTGAGACTGAAGTAAAGAAAAGAAGAAAGACAGAGTGAAAGCTATGGCTCCTGTTTTCAGAAAAACTGGAGGCCATTTCCAGGAGCCTTGAGCATAAGAAAGTGACCACACATCAGATTTCTCAGTTAAAGGAGTAAAATAAAATCTGCATTGGACTATCAAAAAGAAGCTCACTACTTTTAGCATCAATGCTTTTAAAAGGATATAATTAAACTATATTACAAGGGAAACATAATCTTCCAATTTTCTACCTTAGTAAGACCAAACACACCAGCCATATGTAAATACTTCCTGATGACTTCTGGCTCTCAGGAAATTTGCATCTTGTCCTTTGCCTGGACAGTTGGTTTTTTATGTTACTACTTAGATGTACTCACTTTACTCCTACAGAGAATGACACTAGATTGATGTTCTTGTGAGTCTGTCTATCTGTCATAACAGGGTTTCTTCCCCAACTTTGCTGTTAATCTGTCAACTGGCACTTGTCATGATTGTCAGAAGGCCTGTTTCTGGCATGAACACATCTACTTAAAATGGTTATTTTGAAACAGGATTCTACATTTTAGCCCAGTTTGCTTAGAAAAAAATATGAGGTAGAGCAGATTGGCCTCAAATTCATAGTCCTGCCTCAACTTCTAAACCTCATGAACTGTAGTCCATTTTTTATTGCTATTTCTTTTTTTTTTTCAAGACAGGGTTTCTGTGTATAGCCCTGGCTGTCTTGGACTCACTTTGTAGACAAGGCCTCAAACTCACAGCAATCTGTCTGTCTCTGCTTTCCTGTGTGCTGGAATTAAAGCTGTACACCACCATGCCTGGCTTTATTGCTATTTCTTTCTTTTTAAAATTGTTTGACAATTTTACACATTTGTGTAATGAGATTTTACCCTGTTAACCTCTCTCTGGTAGAAACTCTTGATCTCTTCTTAAAAGAAATTTATATATATATATATATATATATAAAAATATAAATATATTTATATATATATATATATATAGTGTGTGTGTGTGTGTGTGAGAGAGAGAGGTGTGTGAGTTTTGCTCTCTCTCTCTCTCTCTCTCTCTGTGTGTGTGTGTGTGTGTGTGTGTGTGTGTGTGACATACTGTAGGTAAGAGGACAACTTGCTAGAGTCAATTCTCTCTTTCCACCTCATAGGTTCTTAGGATAAAGCTGAGGTCTTCAGGCTGAACAGAGCTGAGCTGTCTTACGAACTTTAATGTCTTTTACTCTTTTAACTGACTGAGTTTAACTAGGGTTGTTTGCATGAATCTCTGGAACAGGAGTGATTTTTTTTCAGTGATTACAACACTGAAATAAACTATATCCCATCCCCCCAGCACTTGTTAACTGCTCATTGTTCCATAGTGAAAGGTGGGTGCTCATGAGCTCTACCTTATGATTGATGAAGAAGTAGCTGGTTCAGTTTTCCTCAGGACTTATGTGGTAACCACAGCTGCATTGTGTTTGTTAGAGCACACCTTCAAAATCTCTGGCTCTTGTATTTTTCCAGTAATGCTATCTGTATCTTGGAGAACTGATATAGGGTTCCATTAAAGGCCAAAGACTACACATGCACTTACTCTCTACACTTTGACCAGCTAGGACTCTCTGCATTAACACCACCTATTGGAAGAAGAAATTTCTCTGACCAAGGTTAAGAGCTGCACTCATCTATAGATATAAATATTTAGAGAGTTTGACAATATATCTCTTTAGTGAACAACAATAGTAGGCTGCCCCAACTTATGTCATGACTGCACTAGGAGGCACAACTTGTCACTCAGATCATTATTGCATCTACTCTAGTCCACAGTTTGATAGGGACATTTTAAGATTAAAATTTAGATGCATATGCTTTTCTTTTTTGCTTTTGTCTTCCTGACTCACTACAAACTATGCTTGAACTTGTTGCAATCTTTCTGACTCCACCTCACAAATGATTTACTAATGTATGCCACCAAACCCAACCTTAACTAAATACATATGTTTTTAATACAATTTTATGTAAACTAAAGTTTTTTGGTTGTGTGTGAAATCCTCAGTGGATTCCTCTTCCCACCTAAAAAAATCTGTGTGTGATGGAGAGCTTAGACTTCTTTATCCCAACTTCAGTTATTCGAAGGACTTCTTTCTGTGCCTCCATTTCCTTCAGCAAATATTTCCTGGGCACTTAACAAATACCAGAGGATCTTCTGAGTACATAGAAGCCAGCACCACAGAATGCTCTTTGATCTCAAGAAGCTTAGATTCTGTACAAAGAGACATGAACTATGAGACTATCAAATATAGTACAAACAGAAATGAAACATAGAAGAAATATGATAGTGTTTATAGTACACATCAGTATTTTTAATAAGATGCTATGATTGTGTGTATGTATGGGTGCAGATACTTGTATGTATGGAGGCTAGAGGTCAACCTCGAGTCACATTCCTCAGGTACAGTCTAGTTTGCTTTCTATTAATAATTATTGTATTTTGAGAATTTCATGCATGAGTACTGTTTTTACATAATTTCTATCCACATTGTCCCCTCCAACTCCTACTGTATTCCCTCAACTCCCTCTCAGTGTCATGATCTCTTTTTAAATTATTATTATTATTACTATTACACACACACAGACACACACACTATGCTAAGTCTATTTAGAGTTGTTCCTTGAGAGAGACAAGATCTAGCATTTGGCCTAGGGATCACCAAATAAAATAGGTAGGCTGACAATTGAGTCACAGGGATTCATTTGCCTGTAACTGTAACTTCATGATGTTGAAATCACACACACACACACACACACGAGGGGGGAAACACTCAAGGAAGGATGGATGTCCTTAGGATAGTGAGTGTCTGCTTGGTGCATTGTATATATGGCAATGATTCACTGTGCCTAAGTAGAATAGGCAAAGGGAGAATAAAAGGGACCAGACCATGAAATATTTTCAGAACTAGTGGGAGAAAATTAATATATGCTATGAATGTGGTGGGGAAACCATTATTTTGAGCTGAATTGTGTGCCCCCATTAGTATATCAGAGTCCCTACCTCGAAGACATATAATGTGATTAATTTTAAAGATGAGTTATTATATATATATATATATATATATATATTCATTAGAGTCCAATACTTAGACATACTTGGCAAGTCATTTGGTCTCTTTGAAGTCATGTAAACCAATATGACTAGTGTCTTTTTGAAAAGAGGGGATTTAGGACACAGATCAGCTTAGAAGGAAATGACCACATGAGGATTCAGGGAAATCATGACCATGTACTAGCAAAGGAGACATGTTTTAGAAGAAGCTAACCCTGAATATGCTTTTAGACTGATGAGAAAAATGAATCTTTTGTTGTTGTTCAAGTCTCATAATTAGTTGCATTTAGTTGTGGCAGGCCTAACAAACTAATACAAGTGGCATAATTAGGTTTAATTTCAAAACTAGCGTTCTGAATTATATGCAAAAAGGAACCACTTGGACACCAGGAACGCCACGTAGCCTTTAGATATGAATTCGAGAAAGCAGCATAAATTCTGTATAAAAGTGTTTATTGGATCAGGAGTTGAAGAGGTTGAGGAGCATTGCTGGAAGAGAACAGAAAGAATGTATACCAGGGATGGGAATGACAAACACAGTGTGTCATGGTTCAAAGGACAGAAAAGAGCTTGGTTTACTTATGCCTGGGAATCCCCTTTAGGATCCCATCACACTGGAAAGATAAAGAAAAATTCAGTTGATGTAGTACTGTGGCATATCCTAGGAATCACGTGGACAGTAACAAGCTAAAGGGAGAAAAAAGGACAGAAACAAGATAAAGGGAGTTAGAAACACATAACAGGTGATTTTTAGAGGAGAGAACATATGAAACTTAGGATGATGAAAACATGAGATGTTTGCAATGAAAAGATTGAGATGCTAAACTCAAGCTTGCCACACACTAAGCAGGCAAGTTTAAATTCTGCTTCATTTCTTGTTTTTCACTGAAGCTCCACAAATTTGCATTGTACCTACATCACAGTGCTGTTAGGGGGCATGTTTGTTAACGTAAGCTGTACCGATGTCTTTAGTCATAAAAGGAAGCAAAAGGTTCAGACTACTTGCATGTGTATGACAGAAGAAACATGGAATTGATGTGGCCCAACTGCTAACTGTGCACCCGAATCTTATTTCCCTTTCTTTATTGCTAATAAAAGGATGGTTGAGCAAGTGACTGCCCACCTAACCCACATGTCCAGGGATCTTTTACACTTACATACTGTCATATGACCACATTTCCACTGATTGAGGATAAGGAAAAATGATGTGTGTCATTGCTAGAATTGAATCCTAAGGTAACACTATGTCTCCTCATGTGAAGATCAGGAAGCAAGGAAAGAGAGGTGACAGAGCCCACACAGAAACCCAGGAATCAGACTCCGGAGACCAGACTCAAAGGTGCAGGTCTAACTTTATTATCCAGTATAACAGCCTTTAAAGGACGGTAAGGCCAATCAGACCATCCCATGCTGGTCTCAGGCACCAGTAACAATCAATCAGGTTGGTGCAACTATAAGGAAGTGTGGGAGATGGGGGTTGGGGGGAGGGCAGGGTCACCTTAGGAAGCTTCTTTAAAGAAGAAGAAAGCAGTCACTGCCCCAGCCTCTGATCCATTTTAGGACTTCACTAGTATAGCAGGAGTCCCTAGTGGATCAATACTACATATTGTGGATCAGAATCTTTCCAGGAGTTGTAGAAGTCACTGACACTTGAATGTTTCACTCGCCATTCCCTATGGGCCTCCAAAAGCCTTACCTCCACATTCCGCACATCCTTATATTATTTTTAAATTTTTTATTAGTTTATTTACTTCATATCCCACTGGCACACCCTCCATCCCATCCTCACAGTACCCCCATTTCTTGTCCTTCCCCTCTCACTTTCTCCCCAGAAAAGGGGACCCTCGTCTGTCCGTATTAACCTTCCCCAGAACATCAAGTCATATCAGGACTTCACATATCCCTCCCTAGTCTCCCTTTTTCTTTTCAGCCATCTCATCTCCCACCCCCAGTTCTTCCCACACCTAATCCTCACCCTTGTTTCCCTCACCATTCCATCTCCTTCCCTGTTCCCTCTCTTCATCCACTTCTGCTGTCTATTCTATTTCCTATTCAGAGTGAGATTCAGGCACTCTCCCTTGGGCCATCTATGTTATTTATCTTATTTTGGTCTGTGGATTGTAGTATGATTATCCTGTACTATAGGTCTAATATCCATTTATAAGTGAGTATATACCATGTGTGTCTTTGTGGGTCTTGGTTACTTCACTCAGTATGATCTTTTCTAGCTCCCACCATTTGCCTGCAAATTTCATGATTTCTTTGTTGTTGTTTTTTGTTTTGTTTTATTTTTCCAATTGGGTACTCAGTTTATTCTCTCCAATTCAATTTTTAATTTTTCTTTATTATTATTATTATTTATTACAGTTTACCCACTTTGTATCCAGGCTGTAGCCCCTTCCATCATCTTCTCCCAGTCCCACCCTCCCTTCCTTTTTCACCCCTATGTCCCTCTTGTAGTCCACTAATAAGGGGGTCATCCTCCCCTACTATCTAACCCTAGCCTGCCAGGTTTCATCAGGATTGTCCGGATCCTATTTCTATGAAAGACTCAACGCATCAGGGTATCAAAGCAGATGCTGAGACTCATAACTAAACTCTGGGCAGACTGCAAGGAATCTTATGGAAAAGGGGGAAGGTGAAAAGACCTGACAGGGACAGGAACTCCATAAGGAGACTAACAGAGCCAAAAAATTTTGGTCTCAGGGAGTCTTTCTGAGACTGATGAATCAACCCAGGACCATGCATGGAAAGGACATGGAACCCCCTGCTTAGTTGTAGCCCATGAGTAGCTCAGTCTCTATATGTGTTCCCTAGTAAAGGGAGCAGGGGCAATCACTGGCCTGAATTCTGTTGCCTGCTCTTGGATCACCTCCCCTTGGCATGGTGGCATTACTAGACCACAGAGAAATAGGATCTCTTTGTTTTTCATAGCTGAGTAGTGTTCAATTGTGTAAACGTGCCACAATTTCTGTACCCATTCTTTGTTTAAAGGACATGTAGGTTGTTTCTAGTTTCTAGCTGTTATGAATGAAGCTGCTATGAACATAATTGAGCAAATGCCCTTGTTGTAAGGTGGAGCATCTTTTGGGTATATGTCCAGGAGTGGTATAGCTAGGTCCTGAGGTAGAAATATTCCCAATTTTCTAAGAAAGATACAAATTGATTTCCAGAGAGTTTGTACAAGTTTGCATTCCCACCAGCAATGGAGGAATGTTCTAATTTTTCCACATCCTCACCAGCATGTGTAGTCATTTGAGCTTTTGATCTTAGCTAGTCTGTCTGGTAGAATATGGAATCTTAGAATCCTTTTGAATTGCATTTCTATGATGATTAAGGATATTGAGCATTTCTTTAAGTGTTTCGCTGCCATTTGATGTTCTGTTGTGAATTCTCGGTTTACCCATTTTTAAATTGCATTATTTGATTTGTTGGTGTTTAATTTCTTGATTTAATATTTTAATATAAGCCCTCTGTCTGAGGTAGGGTTGATGAAGATCACTGCCCAATCTGTTGACTGCCATTTTGTTCTATTGACTGTGTCCTTTGACATACAGATTCTTCTTTGTATCCCAGCTATAGCCACCTCCTTCCTTCTCTCCTAATCACACCCTCCCTCCCTCACCTCTTCCCATTCCCTTCTCCAAGTCCACTGATAGGGGAGTTCCTCCTGCCCTTCCATCTGATACTAGCTTATCAGGTCTCATCAGAACTGGATGCATTGTCCTCCTCTGTGATCTGGCAAGGTTGCTCTGCCCTTGGTGGGGGTATGGTCAAAGAGCCGGACACTGAGTTAATGTCAGAGACAGTCCTTGTTCCTCTTACTAGGGAACCCATTTGGATACTGAGCTGCCATGGGCTACATCTGTGCAGGGGTTCTAGGTTTTATTTTTGAATGGTCCTTGGTTGGAGTATCAGTCTCAGAAAAGACCCCTGTGCCCAGATATTTTGTTTCTGTTGCTCTCTGTGTGGAGCTCCTGTCCTCTCCAGGTGGCACTATCTCCCTTTCTTTCAAAGGATTCTCTGCACTCTGCCCAAAGTTTGGTTAAGACTCTCAGCATCTGCTTTGATACCCTGCTAGGTAGAGTCTTTCAGAGGCCCTCTGTGGAAGGCTCCTGTCCTGTTTCTTATTTTCTCCTTCTTCCAATGCCCATCCTGTTTGTCTTTCTGAGTCCAGGAACCTGATTCTTGATTAGATTCTTTAGGTGTACAGATATTAGTAAGTTTATCCTATATTATAGCGCTAATATCCACTTATAAGTGAATATATACCATGTGTATCTTTCTTCTTCTGATATTTTCTAGATCACACGATTTACCTGCAAATTTCACAATTTCCTTGTTTTTAATTGCTGAATAGTATTCCATTGTGTAAATGTACCACAATTTCTTTATCCATTCCTCCGTTGAAGGACATCTGGGTGGTTTACAGCTTCTGGCTATTATAAACAAAGCTGCTATGAACATGGTTGAGCAAATGTCCTTGAACATATTTTAGATATATGCCTAGGAGTGGTATAGCAGGATCTTGAGGAAGTGCTATTCCTAATTGTCTGAGAAAGTGTCAGATTGATTTCCAACGTGCTTATACAAGTTTATATTCCCATCAGCAATGGAGGAGGGTTCCCCTTTCTCTACATCCTCTCCAGTATGTGTTGTCACTTGAGTTTTTTATCTTAATCATTTTGATAGGTGTAAGGTGAAATCTCAGGGTTATTTTGATTTCATCACCCAGATGACTAAGGATGTTGAGCATTTCTTTAAGTATATCTCTCCCATTTTATATTCCTCTACAAAGGATTCTCTGTTTAGCTCTGTACCCCATTTATAAATTGGATTGCATGATTTGTTGCTTTTTAACTTCCGGAGGTTTTTTTTTTATATTATGGATTTTAGCCGTCTGTCAGATATAGGATTGGTGAAGATCCTTTCTAAACTCTGTAGGCTGTTATTTTGTTCTGACAACAGTGTTCTTTGCTTTACAGAAGATTTTCAGTGTCATGAAGTCCCATTTATTGATTGATGATCTTGGAGCCCATACTGTTGTTGTTCTGTTCAGGAAGTTGTCTCCTGTGCCAGTGAGTTCTAGGCTCTTCCCCTCTTTTTCTTCTAACTGATTTAGTGTGGCTGGTTTTATGTTGAGATCTTTGATCCACTTGGACTGCTGTACTACAGAGCAATAGTAATAAAAACTGCATGGTACTGGCATAGAAACAGATTGGTGGATCAATGGAACTGAACAGAAGACGCAGAAATAAATCTACACACCTATGGACTTCAGTTTTGTGCAGGGTGTTAAATATGGATCTATTTTCATTTTTCTGCATGTAGACATCCAGTTGGACCAGCACCATTTGTTGAAGATGTTGTTTTTTTTTCTATTGTATGAATGGGTGTTGTATTTTCTAAAATGCTTTTTCAGCATCTGAGGAGATCATCATGTGGGTTTTCACCTTCAGTTTGTTTATATTGTGGATTACATTGATGGATTTCCTTATATTGAACCATCGCTGCATGCCTGGGATAAAGCCTACTTGGGCATGGTAGATATCTTTTATATGTTCTTGGATTTGGTGTGCAAATATTTTATTGAATATTTTTGCATCAATGTTCATAAGAGAGATAGGTCTTAAGGTCTCTTTTTTTGGTTGATTCTTTGTGTTGTTTAGCTATCAAGGTGTTTGTGGCTTCATAGAATGTTTGGTAATGATCCTTCTGTTCCATTTTTTGTGGATATTTCTTTCAAAGATTTGTTCGTTTCCTCTTTATGTGCCTCTAATTAGTGGATAATCACAGCTTTAAAATCATTTTCCAGTGTTTCTGATGAATTGGAGTATCCATTGATTTGGGGGGTTGTTGGTGAAGCCATGATATCTTGATTTTTGCTGGATGTGTTCTTATGCCAATCTCTGGCCATCTGGTTCTTCCTAACCTTCACTCTTTTTTCTCTACTCTCAGATTTAGGCGTGCTAGGGCAAATGCGGGTGCAGTAAGCTTAGTGGTGCTACAGCTGCAGAACTTAGAGGATGATAAAGTGGTCCACTGGGAATCCAGCCACAGCATCAGAACTGGGAGTCTGGTACTGATACCTCCTGAGAAGTCCTGGGGAGCACCTACAGTGGTCCATGGACATGGATGTCGCCGTGAGCCTGGTGGACCTGGATGGCCCAGCAGACTTGGCAGACCTGGGTGTCCTGTACTGGTGGCTTGTACAGTCACTGGCTGGGAGGCCCTCTGGGGGCCATACAGGTGCTTGTGGAGCCTGTACAGCTGCTGGAAGACTCGGGACCCAGAAGGCAGCCTCCGCTGAGGAACTAGGAGGCCCAACACTGCTGTCTCAGTTGCCTAAGCAGTGAAAAATTATTTCACCTATCAGAGTAGCATCATAAATGTGAGGTCCAATATCAGCCATATTTCTAATCCATTCATCTATTGGTGGTGATCGTGACTTTAAAGGCCTAATCACCCTTTTACATTCTGTATTAACATTTTATAAGCCAGAGAATTGATTCATATTTTCTTATTTTTGACTTTTTAATTTTTATTAATTACAATTTATTCATGTTGTATCCCCCCCTGTACCTTCCTCCCTCCTCCCTTCCCAATCCCACCCATGTCCCTCTTCCAGTCCACTGAAAAGGGAGGTCCTCCTCCCCTTTCCTGTGATCCTAGTCTATCAGGTCTCATCAGGAGTGGCTGCATTGTCTTCTTCTGTGGCCTCATAAGGCTGCTCTCTCCTCGGGGGGAGGGGTGATCAAAGAGCAGGCCAATCAGTTCATGTCAGAGACAGTTCCTGTCCCCATTATTATGGAGGCCAATTGGATACTGAACTGCCATAGGTACAGTATATTCACTGTGTCCCAAATGTAGCCCACTCCTTCATCCCTTCCCAATCACACCCCCTCCCTCTTTTCCACACATGATCCTCCCCCAGGTCACTGAAAGGGGAGGTCCTCCTTCTGTTCCTTCTGATCCTAATCTATCAGATCTCACCAGCAGTGACTGAATTGTACTCCTCTATGGCTTTGTAAGGCTGTACCCCTACTCGGGGAGGTGATCAAAGAGCAGGGTACTAAGTTCATGTAAGAAACAGTCTCTGTTTCTATTACTAGGGAACCCACTTGGACACTGGGTTTCCAGGTTCTGGCTATTACAAATAAACTGCTACAAACATGGTTGAGCAATTGTCCTTGTTGTGTACTTGAGCATATTTTGGATATATGCCTAGGAGTGGTATAGCTGAATCTTGAAGAAACACTATTCCTAATTGTCTCAGAAAGCACCAGATTGATTTCCAAAGTGGTTGTACAACTTTACATTTACAGCAAGAGTGTAGGAGGTTTCCCTTTTTTCCACATCCTCTCCAGCATGTGTTGTTACTTGAGTTTTCTATCATCACCATTCTGATGGGTGTAAGGTGAAATCTCAGAGTCATTTTGATTTGCACTTCCTTGATGAGCATTTGTTTAAGTGTTTCTCTGCCATTTGATTTTCCTCTATTGAGAATTCTCTGTTTAGCTCTGTACTCCATTTTTAAATTGGATTACTTAATTTGTTGCTTTCAAACTTCTTGAGTTCTTTATATATTCTGGATATTAGCCCTTCATCAGATATAAGGTTGATGAAGTTCCATCCCAGTCTGTAGGCTGTTGTTTTATGCTGATGACAGTGTCCTTTGCTTTACAGAAGCTTTTCAGTTTCATTGATTGATGATCTTGAAGCCTGTGCTGTTGTTGTTCTGTTCAGGAAGTTGTCTTCTGGGCCAGTGAGTTCAAGACTCTTACCCACTTTTTCTTCTAACAGGTTTGATGTGTCTGGTTTTGTATTGAGGTCTTTGATCCACTTGGACTTTAGTTTTGTGCATGATGATAAGTATGGGTCTATTTGCAGTTGTCTACAGGTAGATATTCCGTTAGACCAGCGCCATTTGTTGAAGATCTATCTTTCTTCCATGGTATTGGCATCTTTGTCAAAAATCAGGTGTCCATATGTGTGTGGGATTTTGTTGGGTTTTTCTATTCGCTTCCATTGATCCACCAGCTGGTTTCTATGCCAACACCATACATTTTTTACCATTGTTGTTCTGTAGTACAGCTTGAGATCAGGGATGGAGATACCTCCAGAAGATCTTTTATTGTAGAGGATTGTTTTAGTGATTCTGGGTTTCTTGTTATTCCATGTGAAGTTGAGAATTTTTCTTTCAAGGTCTGTAAGGAATTGTGTTGGTAATTTGATGAGAATTGCATTGTAGATTGATTTGGTAAGAGATTAGTATGTTAATCTTGCCAAAGCATGAGCATGGGAGATCTTTCTCAGTTTTTTTTTTTTTTTTTTTGGATATAGGAGGACTACTGATTTTTCTTGAGTGAATTTTGTATCCAGCCACTCTGCTGAATGTGTCAGCTATAGGAGTTCCCTGGTAGCTTTTTTGGCATCACTCATATATACTTCATATCATCTATAAATAGTGATACTTTGGCTTCTTCCCTTCCAACATGAATCCCCTTGATCTCCTTTAATTTTCTGATTGCTCGAGCAAGGACTTCAAGAACTATGTTGAAGAGATATGGAGAGAGTGGGCAGCCTTGCCTTTTCCCTGATTTCAGTGGGATTGAATTAAGTTTCCCTCCATTGAGTTTGATGTTGGCTATAGTTTTGTTGTATATTGCCTTTACTCTGGTTAGGTAAGTTCTTTGTGTCCCTGATCTCTACAAGATATGCCGGAGAGGACATGGAGAAAGGAGAAACCTACTCCATTGCTGGTGGGAATGTAAACTTGTACAACCACTTTGGAAATCAATCTGGTGCTTTCTCAGATGATTAGGAATAATGCTACTCAAGATCCAGCTATACCAGTTCTAGTCATATATTCAATAGATGATCAAGTATACAACTTGAGCATCAGCTTTATTTGTAATAGCCAGAAGATGGAAACAACCCATATGTTCCTCAGTTGAAGAATAGATACAAAAATTGTGAATTTACACAATGGGATACTACTCAGCAATTATAAACAAAGAAATCATGAAATTTGCATGCAATTGGTGAGAACTAGAAAAAGTCATCTTGAATGAGGTATCCTGAAACAGAAAAACACACATGCTGTATGCTCACCTATAATTGGATAGTAGACATATAATCTGTATAGCAAAAGAAGCTAATCAAGAAGAAGGACCCTGGGTAAGATGATCAATCCTCATTCAGAAAGGTAAACAGGATGGACATAGGAAGAGGGAGAAAACAGGGAACAAGACATGAGCCTACCGCAGAGGGACTCTAAAAGACTCTCCCCTGTAGGGTATCAAAGCAGATGCTGAGACTCATAGCCAAACTTTAGGCAGAGTGCAGGGAATCTTATGAAAGAAGGGGGAGATAGAAAGAACTGGAGGGGACAGGAGATCCACAAGAACAAAAAAATCTGGACACAATGATCATTTCTGAGACTGATACTCCAACGAAGAACCAATCATGAATATAACCTAGAACCCCTGCACATTTGTAGCTGATGGCAACACAGTGTCCATGTGGGTTACCTAGTAATGGGAAGAGGGACTGTCCCTGACATTAACTCAGTGGCCTGCTCTTTGATCATCTACCCCTGAGGGAGTTGTAGCCTTACTGGGCCACAAAGGAAGACAATGCAGCCACTTCTAGATGATAACTGATGGACTAGGGTCAGATGGAAGGGAAGGAGGACTTCTTCTGTCAGTGGACTGAGGGAGAATCATGGGAGGAAAAGAGGGCAAGAGGACAGGATTAGAAGGGTTTATGGCAGGGTGCTACAGCTGGGATACAAAGTGAATAAACTGTAATCAATCCATCAATCAATAAAATTTACAAAAGAAAAAAAAATAAAGTTTGAGTGTGCTGTCAATATAGAGACTATAACTAAATCTGTTACACACAATATTCCTGTTCTGCCTAATTTCTTTACTGTTTACATATAGAATAAGCTCTCACAAATGATACATATGCCAATATGCTGTCAACTGAAGATTTTTGAGAACTGTTGTACACAGTAGTTCAATAAACTTGTATGTATGGTGTTTTTGTGTAGAGCTGGCCACTGAGTTCATGTCAGAGGCAGCCCATGTACCCCTTACTAGGGAACCCACTTGGAAACCAAGCAGCCTATGGGCTTCCTCTGAACAAGGGTCTAGGTCCTCTCTGTGCATAGAAGGGTCTGCTGAAATATTGAGATATACAGAAAGATGGATTATGTTGAGTTTTTTAATTCTCTTCAAAATCCTTGTAATTTCATTGCAATAAAATTATAAGAAAACAAGCAATTGCATATTGTCATTATATTTTCTGAGCCATGGCATTAGGAGAGAGGATGAGTGATTTTTATTTCCTACCAACCTAAACATGTTTATATACCATTTTTTGTCATAGTCCTAGAACATGAGCCAAAATGAATTTGGTGTCAATCTACTAATCCTATGAACAAAAACTGCTGACCACTTTTTCTAGTGCATCAGAAAAGCAGTAGAACCTCTCACCCTTTTCCCCTCCATTTCCCTCAGCTACATAGACATTGAACCTGTGCATGTGGGAGGTGGGAGCTCCCAAAGTATTTGAAAGTCAGAAAGCATTTCTCTGTTTGTCTCTGATCACCCCCTAGTAGGAATTTTGCAAATTGCAAAGGCTGGACACTCTCACCAACTCTGAGTTTTTCAGAAGATATGTGACAGTGATTATGCAGGTGACTCAGTAATGATGTTGAGCAGTTCTAAATAGTCCCACCTTCAGCTGCAATCAGCAGAAGGTACTATGATTAGAGGACCTAGACACCCATGTTCAGATGTAATCCATGAGCAGCTCAGTTCCCATGGGGATTTCCTAGTAAGGAGAGCAGAAACAGTCATTGGTATGAACTTGTTTGTGTGCTCTTTGTTCAACTCCCCTTGACAAGGTGGACTTACTAGGCCACAGAGAAAGAGGATCCAGATAGTCCTGATGAGCCTTGATAGGCTAGAGTCAAATAGCAGAGGAGGACGACCTCGCTATCAATGGACTGAGACTGGTACTCCAACTAAGTACCATGCATGGAAAAAACCTAGAACCCCTGCACAGATGTAGCCCATGGCAGTTCAGTCTCCAAGTGGGTTCCATAATAATGTGAACAGGGACTGCCTCTGACATGAACTAATTGACTTGATCTTTGATCACCTCTCCCTGATGGGGGAACAGCCTTACCAGGCCACAGAAGAAGACAATGTAACCACTCCTGATGAGAGCTGATAGACTAGGATCAAAAGGAAGGAAAGGAAGACCTCCCCTATCAGTGGACTTGTGGAGGGGCATGTGTGGAGAGGGGGAGGGAAGGGGGGATTGGGAGGGGAGGAGGGAGGAGTTTATGGGGGGATACAAAGTGAACAAATTGTAATTAATAAAAATTAAAATAAAAAAATAAAAAAAGAAAATGTTAAAAATTTTCCATTTATTTATTTATTTATTTATTTATTTATTTATTTATTTATTACAATTTATTCACTTTGTATCCCCACTGCAGCGTTCCTCCCCATATTTTTCTGTCCCATCCACCCTCCTTCTTCTCCCTCTATGCCTTTTCCCTAGTCCCCTGATAGTGAGGACCTTTATCCCCTTATATCTGAACCTAGCTTATCAGGTCTCATCAAGGCTGGCTACATCATCTTCCTCTGTGGCCTGGCAAGGCTGCATTGCCCAGGGGGAGGTAATTAAATAGCCGGCCACTGAGTTCATGTCAGAGACAGCCCATGTACCCCTTACTAGGGAACCCACTTGGAAACTGAGCAGGCTATGGGCTTCCTCTGAACATGGTGTATAGGTCCTCTCTATGCAAGGTCCTTGGTTGAAGTATGAGTCTCTGCAGGCCCCCTGGGCCCAGGTTTTTTTGGTTCTGTGCTCTCCCTGTGGAGTTCCTGTCCCCTCCAGATCTTTCCATGTCCTTCTTTTTCAGTATGTTTTCCTGTATTCTGCCCAAAGTTTGGCTATGAGTCTCAGTACCTCCTTTGATACCAATGGAGTACCACTCAGTAACCAAAAACAAGGAAATCACAAAACCTGCAGGCAAATGTTAGGAACCAGAAAATATCATCCCAAGTGAGGCAACCCAGAAGCAGAAAGACACACTTATAAGTGGACACCAGCCATACAATGCAGGAAAAACACACCAAAATCCACAGTCTCAAAGAAGCCAAACAACAGGAAGGACCCCAGTGAAGATGCCCAATTCCCACTCAGAAAGGCAAACAGGACAGTCATCAGAAACAGGAGAAGACAAACAACAGAACAGGAACCCTCCACCAAGGACCTCTAAAAGACTCTACCCATCAGGGTATCGAAGGAGATGCTGAGCCTCAAAATTTAGACTCTTAAATAATATGATTTTTACACAGAACTGAAGAGAGCTAAAGAAGAAGCACTACAGAAAGAGACAAAAGTGAAACTCCTTATTGAGTCTGTAAACACTGTAATAGCTCAAGTTCCTCCTGGAGCACAAGGGGCCTTCAAAAAGGAACTTGAAACATTAACCACCAACTACCAGTGGCTGTGCACCAGGCTGAATGAAAAATGCAAAACTTTGGAAGTTAGTTGGATTTTGACGTTTTTATGAGGGAAAATAGTGAGCCATTTTATGATAGGATAATATGACCAAGATGTTGCAATAATGTCCTCCTGGACTCAAGCTCTCAAAATAATAACATATGAGACTCTTTTATATTTACAAATACCTATGCCAGGCCTGGAGAGATGGCTCAGAGGTTAAGAGCACTTGTGGTTCTTCCAAAGGTCCTGAGTTCAATTTTTCAGTAACCACATGGAGGTTCACAAACATCTGTAATGAAATCTGGTGCCCTCTTCTGGTGTCCAGGTGAACATGTAGACAGAACACTGTTTACATAATAAACGAATCTTTAAAAAAATAAAATAAAAAAACAAATAGCTAGGCTCTTCTCCAACTAGCTCATAACTTAAAATAACCCATTTATCCTAATCTACATTTTGAGACATGGCTGCTTACCGGGGCTCAGGCACCATGCTTTTGTCTTCTTCACATCTTGTCAGCTGGATCTCACATGCCTGGCTCCAGGAATCCTTTCTGCCTACCAGATGTTCCACCTCCTATTTCATGCCTAAGCTATAGGCCATCAGATTTATTATTGACAGTTGATACATCCATAAAATATACATGATATTCCTTTTACACCTAGTTAAGTTTTTTTAATCTTTGAAGTAATTTTACATCCAGTCAAATGGACCACTTTAATTTTACTAAAGTTATACAAATCATGATATAGATTTAGTTTTATTTGCCTTTGATAAACACCTAAGAGTAGCTTGATTATGGGATAAGCAGATATCTTATTTATACAGTATTGATAAACTGCTTTCCAAACCAGTTGATTAATTTTACATGCCTCTCAGTAGCATACAAAAGCTTCAGTTGTCCTCTATTAGTGCCAAGACATGGTATAATCAGGTTTTTATAATAACAATTTTAGATATCTATCTAGTGTATATTAGTATTTTATTCTGGTTGTAATTGATTTTTTATGATGAATAATGTTGTTTGACTACCTTCTAAAATTATTGACTATTCATAACTATGTATGGTGTGTGTGTGTATTAGGAATTAAACGCACAGCTTCATACTGTTTAGCCATGTATTCCACCACTGTGTATATTTAGGCCTTATGTATAATATGTGTTATCTTTTTGAAAAATATGCATTCATATCTTTTTTCCATTTCCAAACTCATGTTACTCTTTCAAAATTATTTTTACAGCTGAAAAAGTTCATTATATATTATAAACCTAAGTTCTTTATCAGATTTGTATGAGAATATTTTCTTTTAGTAGTTTACTGTTTTTTGTTTTTTTGCTTGCTTACTTACTTTTTGGTTTGGAGGTTTTGGCAGTTTTCTGTGGTCCAGGCAGGCCTCAAACTCACTATCTAGCCAAAGATAACTCTTGATCCTCCTGACTTTCCCTGCCAAGTACTGTTTTTGTGTGTGTGTGTGTGTGTGTGTGTGTTTGTGTTTGTGTTTATGCATGTATAATTCTATACTTGGCTCTCTTCAGTTTTTACTGGTGTCTTTGTAACACAATACTTTATTCTGCAGTATAATATAAAAATATTAAAACATACTACAAAATACATACTTGTTTATGACTACCTGAACCCTAGCACTGCTTTTATTATATTTACTATATTAAATCTGTCCATCCTTCTGCCAATTCATTAGTTTATCTTATTTTTGTGTGCATTTTAAAGCAATTTAGAACTCAGAGTAACTCCCTTCATAAATAGTTTATTTGGTATATCATTAACTAGAATTCAATATTTCTTCAAATTTAGAACACTCATTCTATGACTTGTACAAGTGCAAAAGGTATATCCTTTGTGTTTTTGACAAATGTCAAAACTAAGTAAGGCATAAATATTTTTACAAATGTGCTCTGACGATTCCTCTGGCATGTAAGACATGTAACTTTGCTCAAACCTTCATATAAGTTTCATGCACTATGTCATTTAGGGTTTTTTTGAGAATTTCATACTTAAATACTGTTTATATTATTTCCAGCCCTTTCTTTCCTAAACTCCTCTTGTGTACCTCTACTCACTTACAAGTGATGATCTCTTTTTTTAGTTATTACTGTTTTACACACACGCACACACACATGCACACACACACAACCTGTTTAATATATTTAGTGTTACTCAAATGAATCTGCATTTAGGGTTGACTACTTGGTGTCAATAATATGAGTGAGTAAACAAGACTGGAAAAATGACAACACAAGTTGACATACCAATGTGAATAAGGAAAATGTGAGAGGCCTGATCCATAGATGAAATGATTAAGGCAATTAATGGCTTCTGAGATAGAAAGAATCAATTTTCTCTAAGGACATAGTTTTGCTTTATGGGGATAGAACTGAGGATTAAGAGGAGAGTCTCACGCAAAGCAATTTTGTACCACTGAGCTACAAGTTTCAGTCCTCTTTACTTTTAATTTTGAGATGAGGTTTCATGAAGTTAATTTTGAAATGAGGTTTCATGAAGCTGGCCTTAAACTTGTTCTGTATTCCAAGAAGTCCTTGAACTTGTGATCCTTCTTCTTCAACTCCCAAGTAGTTTGAATTACAGACCAACATCAACAGGTCCAGCACTTTTAGTTGTTGCTCACCTTTTAGAGATGCATTACTGTTTTGTATGTATTAGTATCACTTGTTCCTATTGTAAAATAGACTTCAATTGTATTGATAAAGAACATTTTTGTTATTTATTGTCTTACCAATGGAGACAATATTCTAAACAAAACAGTTCACAAATATATATCTGTGCCAAAAAATATGAGAAGTAGTTTAAGACCATTTATTAGGGAAAATGCAGAATTGAACCAAAAGAAAACAAATACTACCTGCTACACAGCAGAATGACTAAAGTGAACAATTGTTGCAACCACCTGTCAGAAAGGTTAAAATACATAATTCTATGTTGCATATCTCCAACAACTTAAAGATGTTGAATAATTTTGTTGACTTTCTTTCCTTTCTACCTTCTTCCTTCTATGCTTCTTTCTTTCTTTCCTTCCTTCCTTCTTTTCTTCCCTCCATTCTTCCTTCCTGTTTTCCTTTTTGGTAGTTGTTTAAGATAGAGTATCAAGTATATCATTGTGGAACTGGACTTGCAATGTAGGCAAGGTTGACCCTGAATTTTTGATCCTTCTGCCTCCACTTTTTGTTTTATGGGATCACAAACATACTCCATGTGTGGTAAAAGAGCATTCCACCAGCAGAGTTATATCTATAACTACTTTTGTCTTTTATTATTTTAAAATATATCTCTAATATTAAAAATGTAAAAGACATTTATCTATATATAAAACATTTTAAGATTGTTGATCTAATTCTTTTTCTGTAGAGATATGCAGTTTGAGACCAGTATTTTGAAATGCCAGTGTTTGGAGTATATGTCTTCTCATCTATAATACTATATACATTTATTTTTTAAAACAAATATCCATTTCTTTACTCTCCAAATTCTTCAGTTTTAAAATAACACTAAGGTTTATTTATTAATTATTTTTATAAATTTATTTATTTACTTATTTTATATTTCTATTTTAAAATTTATTTATTTTTATATCAATCACAGGTTAGGTACTTTGTATCCCAGGCGTAGCCCCCACCTTCATTTCCTCCCACCCTCACCCTCCCTCCCTCATCTCCCTCCTCCCCACCGCTCCAAGTCCACCAACTGGGGAGGACCTCCTCCCCTTCCATCCAATCCCAGCTCATCCTGTCTCCTCAGGGCTGGCTGCAATGTCCTCCCCTGGGATCTAGCTAGTCTGTCACTCCCTGGCATGTATCAGGGAGGGTCAAAGAGTCAGCCATCAAGTTCATGACTGAAACAGTCCTGTTTCCCTCACTAGGGTCTTCAGTCCGACAACAAGCTATCATGGGCCCCATCTGAGCGGGGGTTCCAGGCCACATCCAC
>CM053742.1:120288287-120304547 GCA_028658305.1 Pachyuromys duprasi
TGAGTGGAGGAGAAAACAAGCAATAGGACAGGAGCATGCCAAGGAGGACCTCTGGGGGGGGGTCAATATAGCGATGTATCAGAGCAGATATTAAGACTCGCGATCAAGACTTTGGCAGAGGGTGAGAAGTAATGATAGATCTGGGCTAGGTTGGTGAGACTTGGGGAGAACAAGAGCTCCACAAAGTCCAAAGGGCACAGGGGTCTTGTATGAGACGGTTTCTACAATCAAGGACCATGTGTGGATGTGTCCTGGAACCCCCGCTCAGATGGGGCCCATGATAGCTCTTGTCGGACTGAAGACCCTAGTGAGGGAAACAGGGACTGTTTCAGTTATGAACTTGATGGCTGACTCTTTGACCCTTCCCCATACAAGCCGGGAAGTGACAGACTGGCTAGATCCCAGGGGAGGACATTTCAGCCAGCCCTGAGGAGACAGGATGAGCTGGGGTTGGATGGAAGGGGAGGAGGTCCTCCCCAGTTGGTGGACTTGGAGGGGGCGGGGAGAAGGGAGATGAGGGAGGGAGTGGGAGGGTGGGAGGGAATGAGGGAGGAGGTTATACCTGGGATGCAAAGTACCTAACCTGTGATTGATATAAAAATAAATAAATTAATAAAAAATACACATTAAAAAAAAGATGCATCTATACTACTCCTGGGCATATCTGCTAAAGATGCTAAACCACACAACTAGTACATTTGCTCAAGTATGTTCATATAATTTTATTCATAATAGCCATTATCTCGAAACAACCTAGATATCTCACACCTGAAAAACGGATCCAGAAATTATGGTACATTTACACTATTCAATATTATTCAGCAATTAAAAACAAAGATATCACGAAATTTGCAGGCAAATGGTGGGAAGTAGAAAAGATGATGCTGAGTGAGGTAACCCAGAAGCAGAAAGACACATATGGTATATACTCACTTATAAGTAGATATTAGCTGTAAAATATATGGTAAAGATACTAAAATTTATAGTCCTAAAGAAGCTAAAGAATGAGGAGGACCCTAGGGAAGAGGCTGAAACCTCACTCCAAAGGGCAAACAGGATAGACATCGCAAGTAGAAGAAGACAAGGAACAGCACAGGAGCCTTCCACAGGGAGCCTCTAAAAGACTCTACCCATCAGGGTATCATAGGAGATACTGAGACTTACAGCCATATTTTGGGCAGAGTGCAGGAAACCTTATGGAAGAAGAGGGAGAGGGAAAGACCTGGAGGGGAAAGGAACTACACAAGGAGAACACAGATCCAAAAAATCTGGATCCAGGGGGACCTGCAGAGACTGATGCTCCAACCAAGGACCATGCATGGAGAGGACTTAGAACCCCTGTTCAGAGAAAGCCCGTAGGCTGCTCAATTTTCAAGTGGATTCCCTAGTAAGAGGTACAGGGGCTGTCTATGACATGAACTCAGTGGCCAGCTCTTTGATCACCTCCCCCAGGGGGTACAACCTTGCAAGTCCACAGAGAAAGATGATGCTACCATCCCTGATGAGATCTGATAGGCTAGGGTCAGATATAAGGGGAGGAGGTTCTCCCCTATCAGTGGACTAAGGAAGGGTCATAGGTGGAGAAGAGAGAGGGTAGATGAGCCAAGAGCTACAGCAGGGAAACAAAGTGAATTAATTAAATTAATTAATTAATTAAAAAGAAAAGGAAGTCATAAGAATAAGGAAAGATACTGCAGGGGGAGAAACTAGGGAGCAGGTTTTTATCGAAGCACATTATATGTGTTATGAAATTCTCAATAAAATAATAAATTAATGTATAAAAATAAAGAAAATAGAAGAAAATGAAACACCATTTAAAGTTGCTGTCTTCCCACCAAGATTTAATTTTCTGCGCAAAGATTAATAAGGAGTTCATCTTATTAATATTTAAATTGTCTTTTTCTTTAATAAATGATGAAACTACATGCATACCAAAATATTTTAAAAATAAATTTCATTATTATGTATATGTTAGTTAGTATTTCTATTGCTGTGATAAAACACCATGAAAAAAAAACAATTTGGGGATGCTGGAGAGATGGCTCAGTGGTTAAGAACACTGATTGTTCTTCCTAAAGGACTCAGGTTCAATTCCCAATATCCACATGGCAGCTCACAACTGTCTGTAAGTCTAAGATAAACTCACATAGACACACAGGCAAAACACTAATACACAAAGACATAAAAATAAATGAATTATTAAAAAGAGCAATTTGGGGAGGAAAGAACTTATTTTAGCTTACAACTCTCAGGTCACATTCCATCCTTGAGGGTCAGGAGCTGATGCTGAGGCCATGAAAAAGGGCTGCTTCCTGGCTTGCTCGCCATGGCTTCCTTAGTCTGCTTTCTTATAGAACTCAGGACCACAGGCCCAGGGATAGTACCACCCTCAAGGTGGCTTTGCCCTCCTTGACTAATCACAAATTAAGAAAATGCCCTATATGCTTGCCTACAGCCCAGTCTTATGGAAGCAATTTTTTTTTAATTTCTGGAGTCCTTCTTATGAAATAATCCTAGCTTGGATCAAGAAAACAAAAACTTACTAGCACAATTTATTATAAGTAAATGTTTGATTTGTAGTACTGTTTTATATATCTATATTTGTACCATGTAAAATTTTTCAGGTGAAAAGGGATTGTGACTGGAAATTGTTTAAGAAGTTTTATTTAAGATACATATCTTTTATCAGACACATAAATATTTTTCTCTCATGTGGCAAATAAATAATT
The DNA here is from genome assembly GCA_028658305.1 of Pachyuromys duprasi. NCBI lineage: Eukaryota > Metazoa > Chordata > Mammalia > Rodentia > Muridae > Pachyuromys > Pachyuromys duprasi. Next base: position 120,291,017 of record CM053742.1, read on the forward strand.
TAGAAGCTTCATATATTGCAGGTAGTATTATTATATGTTGAAGTGGCTTTGAAATCTGATAGGGATAAAAATAATTTACCATAAGACCATTAATCTACTCTTAGGTCTGTATCCAAGAGAAAGACACGCATATGTTCATACAAATATATGTACATGAATGTTCATAAAAGTAATAATCATAATTCCCCAAAGTATAAAGAATACAAATATCCATTAATTGTTAATGGATTAGTATAATTTGAAACATCCATTCAACCTAAAAAGTAATGGATGAACATAGAACAATGAAGTTAAGAGAAATATTACACATACATAACTAACTGAGCATTTATGAAATTCCTTAAATAAATGATTTATACAAATATAGTTTAGTGATTATTTAAGGCCAAAGATACAGTTGAGATGAACTGGAGAATGACAGCTAATGGGGAAAATATCTGTATTTGGAGAGAGGAAGTGTTCTGGGATTAGATAGTTTTGACACAAGCACAATTTTGTGACTATAACAAAATATTCTAAATGGTATACTTTGAATAGATTAATTTGATATTTGGTGAATTATATTTAAATAAAGCTGCTGTGAAAAAGAATTGGTCCGTAAATTTAACTCAGTACCTACAATCTGCCGAAAATCTTGATATACAGTCAGGTTGGCATTACTCTCAATGTTCGATCACTATCATCTCCTGTCCTATTTCAGGGTACCTTTTCAAAGCACAAAACTCAGGAATGTTTGTTTTATGGTTCTAAAAATGAGACTTGAATGCTGATCAATATGTGATTTGCGTTTTCCTGCTCATGCCAGAAGTTTGTACTATGCGCCTCACATTAAAGACCACTGAATTTCTTGGTAATCAAAGACAGTTGTCCAAAATATCCTGTCAAATAATAGGAAGTCTAGCTTTATCTCTGCTACAATTCCAGACAATAAGTAACAGAATATAGAGGAATGGAAGGGGTATATGATAAGGTAAGCCTGTGGTAACTTGGGACCAAGTACATTCCAAAGCAAAGTGAGAAGGATTCAACAAGAAGGTTCTTTAACCCAAATTAAAGGAACAAGTAAAGCTGGGTGCTAGATTAGGCAGTTTTATTGGTTTGATAGGCAGAACAAGTGGTCAGTTTCTTCTCATGAATTCTATTTTGTACACATGTGTGAATTTGGAAGTAAAGTCCCATGCTTACAGTAAAGGAAGTTTATACAAAATAGCTAGAGGTTTTAGGATGACAGATAAGGTTTAGTATAATTATGGATCAAAGTGAGAGGTTGTTGAATAGAGGTGAATTTTGGAGTTTTCGCATAGCATTGGACAATTCAAGTTGACATTCCTGCATTTAGAATGAAATCATCTTCCTTTGAGTGCAATTGCCTCCAGAATTATTCAAATGCTGAAGCTCAGACACAGGCAAGGCAGATTTTTCACCTCATTCAGAGCAGAAGTGACAAACAATTGAGAGCCAAGAGATGTCAGTCTAATTCATTGACAAAGGGCTACCTGAACAAATGAGCTATGCAAGCCAAGCAGGTAAGGCAGAGGAACAAAAGAGCTGGCATACTGAGAGAACCAGTTTACACGCCTCAATGTGGTGAGAATTGCTCATGGTGGAAATCACAGCATAAATCCTGAAGGAGAAGAGTTAGCCAGTGGTCTGAGGGTGAATTAAATGCAACATTGTTTCTGGAGGTAATCACAGGGCATGACAGTTTACAGTATGACAGCAATAGTGCATGACTGAGATTAAGTGAAAAGACAATCTTTTGAAATAAGGAAGTTAAAGAATATAGAAATTAGTTTTAGGTATTAGCCAAATAAATTGCAGAGGTTAGGGTATACAAAAATACTCCAAGTCGGATGCCAAGTACCCAATAAACAGGGATAGTATGGAAAGGAGATTAGAAAATTAATACATGGTACTTGTACAAATGGGTATTTCTTTGTTCTTGCATTTTATTTTAGAAGGCATGGGAATCATGATGTGGAGTAAGAAGTTTGCCAAAGCAATTGCTAAATACCAAGATATAAAGCATGTGAGGAAAATAATCTCAAAGATTATTTAGAACTATAAGGAAGCCATATGTTCAAAGGGAGAATGAAACTGGGAAACTCTGGAGAGAGAAAGCAAGCAAGAGCCAGTGGAACAGTAACAGTAGTCATGGAATGCAAACAGCATGATAAGATTTGAGCGTTCTGAGCAGGTATGTATCACAATTCCAGAACCTCTATATTGCACTCATAGATACTATTTTCTGATCCATATACTGAAGTTCTATTTACTGGTCTAAATGTATTCTAAGTATCATCACTACCACTACCGATATGGAGTAGTAAAGGCCAGAGAGAAGCAGACTTACCCAACATCCCTCAAAGGTAATGTCAGGGCGCCTTAAGTCCCCTGTAAGTGAGCCACCTTCTACCTCTCTTTTAATCTTTCATTCTTAAAAAGTGCCATAAATTATAATTACCACTTTCTATTATTTTCTACCAGAAAGGTGTGGGGAGATACAGTAAGATTGGGGAGCAGGAAACAGTTATGCCTGGTGTCTCCTTTAAACCTTTCCCTGGCTGGTTGATTCTGATAAGGCAGGTGTGTATATTTTATTTTGATTGATGATTGATTGATTGATCTATACTGTGGTATGAAGGTAGAACCTCCAATTTTTTCCATCACTAAACTATATACCCTACCCTAGAGGTTTTTAAAACATGTCATATTATTTAGCTCCTCTTATCTGGGCTATGATACATAAACTCCTGTGCCAGGTGAATTGCAGTGAACTTTAGGACTTTTTAATCAATAAAGTGTAGGAAAAAAGTCTGTTATTCTGAGGCTGAGACACAAAAAATAAGGTGGAATATGAGCTCTTAGAGTCCTAAGATTTCACATTACACTGGCTGAGCAGTCTCCAGCCAACACTGCAGGAACCTGTGTCATTCTGTGACAGGCTTTGAATCAGCCAGTGTAATACTTTTGGGGGATGCGTACTGATTAAAGGAATCACCCAGCTAAGCCTCACCTGAATTCTTATCTCAAAGATTTGTAAGCTATAACATAATAAAAAGGCCAGCAGGGTTTTAGATTAATTTATTTCATTTTATGTGTATAAGTGTTTTGCCTGCGTTTATATCTGTGTATCATGTGCATGCCTGGTGTCTATGGAGGCCAGGAGAAGATGACAGATATCCCCAAATGGGGATATGATTGGTTGTAAGCTGCCATTTGACTACTGGGAGCTAAACCTAGCTCCTTTACAAGAACAACGCATGCTCTTAAATACTGAGCAAAATCTCTAGCACGAAGATCACTTATTTAACTAAGTATGTTTTGGGCTAATTTATGATACAGTCATGGCTAATTAGAAGAGCAAGTACAGTCTTATGCTCCTATTACTCTGAAACTTTTATATTCTGAATGTAATATGAATGAAACCATATTACATTCTGTGATGTTGACAAGAAAGGCTGTTTTCTGAGTGTGTCTTTACCTTCCTACTACATCTTTGCTCCTGATATTCCATCCATTTGAACCACCTTCCTCATCTCCCCAGCTAAACTGTCATTCCACACTGGAACACTAATATTGAGGTGAGATCTTTAGCCTCTTTCACTAATGATCCTGAACTTATTAAGTTCCTTTGCCTTACTACCACAAGTGCTTAGCTTGCCTCTTCCATTTAGAACATTTCATCTGCCTGCCTTCTTTAATAGATGATAAGATCTTTGAGGAAAAGAATTAGGTATTTTCCTTACTATTGCTCAAGTAAGTCCCAATAATATATTGGTACAGGAAAAATGCCTTGATAAAGCAAGCCACATGCCCCAGAGGTAAGGAGGTTCAGATAGAGGGGAGTAAAATTTAATAGTGTCAAGTTTACCTGGCCATTGATTTACAGGAGGGGGAAATTTGTACAAGGTTATATGTCGGTGAACAATGAATATGAAGAAATTTTGATAAAGATTTGATGTAGAGCATGTGTCAGGAAGAGTATTGGAGAACTGGATTGGTTAGACTTGATATCTATAAGAATTTACCACATTTTGTGATGCAGCTTGCAGAACTTTGTTGGTAGAGAATTAGCTACTCTGAGTTAGTAACAAGCAACAGTGGCAGGAATGTGTCAATATGTACCACCACATTGTTGGGTGCAGTATTATTATTATTACTATTATTATTAATTACAATTTATTCACTTTGTATATTGGCTGTAGCCCATTTCCTCATCTCCTTCCAATCCTGCCCTCTCTCCCTCTTCTTCCCCCATGTCCCTTCCCTAGTCTAGTGATAAAGAAGGTGCCCCTCCCCTACTATCTAACCCTAGTCTATCATGTCTCATTAGAACTGGCTGCATTGTCTTCCTATGTGGCCTGGAAAGGCTGTCTCACCCCACAGGAAGAGGTGATCAAAGTGCCAGCCACTCTGTCCACGCCAGAGACAACCCCTGCTCCCTTTACTAAGGAACCAACATGGAGACTGAGCTGCCCATGAGCTATATCTGAGCAGGAGGTCTAGGTCATCTCCATGCATGGTCCTTGGTTGATTTATTAGTTTCTGCAGTGCCCCTGGGCCTGGATATTTTGGCTCTGTTGGTCTCTTTGTGGAGCTCCTAGCTCCTGCAGATCTTTCTATATCCCCCTTTTTCTATACAATTCCCTGCACTCTGTATTGGACACCTTAAGTAGCTCTTTACATATGTGAGTTTGGAATGCCCCCTCCAGTATATCCATATGAGTACAAAAATCCTAGATTTAAGATTATAGGTTTATAGACAGTGGAACTCATTTAGTGAAAGCAAGAATGGAAATGCATGGCTCCCTTTGCCCTATAAGTCTGAGGACTTACTTGCTTAAACAGTCTCTACTCCAACAGTCTCTATTTGATTGGGGACCTAGGCCACGGTTTGGTATGGATTCTTCCTCCTCCCAGATTTCCCTGTCTCCTACCCACAGAAGTTGCTGTGAGAGCCTTTGTACCTTTTGTCTGACTTCTAGAAACACCCTACCACTGCACACACTCTGAACAAGTCATTCTCATGTCAGGATCTCAGTTTTCCATATATGAAATATGAGGTTGTGACTATCTGACATGTGAAGAAACCCCTTGTCACATCTCTTCCAGTAAGATTTAAAATTGAGATGGTGTTTGTAGCCTCCCATTTTGATGAGGTCCTGGCTTCTGGCCATCCTATGAAATAAAGCATTGGTAGGTTTCCAAGGACAGGTTCAGACTTCTGTACTTGGCCAGAATTAGGGGTCCAATTAAGAGTGGGTTAACCACAGTCTGAGAGGCATGGTCTACTCATTTTCTCAGTCATTGTTAGACCAGACCAATTAATAGTTTTGGGATAGATTTTTAATCCCTGTGAAACCCATGATTTGAAGGTGGCAATGTGCAATTAGCAAGACAACAGGTGTTAAATGTCAAGGATCTTACAAATAAAGGGGAGTCCTGCCCCAAGCAGGACTTGGTTCCACAAACAGAAACAGCATATGGGAAGGTTGGAGCTAGCAGTGAGAGTATACCAAGAGAAACATACATCGTGAAGGCCTCATTGTGATTGATGCAGGTCCAAAAAGCCCGAAAATTTACTATCATTACAACATTACAGAAATAGAGTATAGATAAGTATGTGAACCTCTTAGCACAGGCAGTAAGTAACTTGACACTATTGTACCCTGTTTCCTTCAGAAAGATTTAGAGGTCAGGCCAGGCCTGTGCTGTTACAATGAAGTCCAAAAGGCAGGAATCTGCACCTAGAAAGAGTGTTTACAGCACTTCCATGGATGAAGCTTATGAGGAAAATATTTTTGACATACTTTGGACAGATATTCTGCATGTCAAGAAATGTATGGTCTAAATTCCCAAAGCCCTTTACCCTTGAGAGTGCTAAGGGATGTCCTTTAGAAAGTATACTTCTCTATAAATGAATAGCAGGGCAGGAAATAGCCAGTACTGTGATTAAGTATGAAGAGAGAAATACCTTAACTGAACTATATCTGTGGTTTAGTACTACTTTCCTTTAGCTGAGTCCCCTTGAGCTGACCCTTTAGCCTCTCTGAGCTTATCTTACCTCTTTGGAATAAGTCTGCCACAATAATTCTTATCTCACATGGATTTCTATCAAGGTGGTCTCCAAAGGAGGCCACCAAAGAGACAAAAAAATGAATCATTGGAGAGGTCACCAGTCTGTGAACTTAGAATGCCCATGGCTTGGATTTTCCAATCCCTTCAAGTTTCCAACAGAGCTAGTATGTGCTGACTGACAGCTCTGGTGAATGCAATAAACCTAGAGACTCTGCAAGTTGAGTGAATGGCATGTGTGAGACAGCAGCTGTCAATTGAGGCTCTAGGGGCAGAGGCAGCATAACACACACAGGCAGTTATCTAGGCAAAGTAACCTGATGCCATTCAATTGGAAGACAGCCATCTTGCTATTGTCAACAACCACACATCTGTGTCTTAGTCCACCACAGTCTAACAACCCCTAAACTTTGCCCAAGTGCTGGAGCCCACCAGCAGAGTCCAACAGTTCTTGAGTGGGGAGTATGGATTGAAAGAAAAATTTAAAAACTAAGATACTACACACGAGATCTTTTCCAGGTGGCTTCTAGTAGAAGACTAGGCACTCACTTTAGTCCACAGTCCCTTTTTATAGTCAGAGCAAAGCACTTTGATACAATGAAGTTCACTGAGAAGTCAAACTTGTTTACCTCGGCCAACTGTCTGTGTGATCCTCACACAAACCAAAGGAAGTGAACTTGGCAACACATCCTGTCTATCCCTGTCTCCAGGTGAAGGCCAGGGTGAAAACATGTTTTACAAATCTGTGGCTCTCCACACCCAAGGCTAGTTGATTGCACACCTCCCTCAAGCTGAATCTCAGGTGGAGATCTATGCTGTCTTAGGTGTTTGTACTCCCCAGCAATTTTCTCCCAAACATTAACGTCCATATCATTTCAGGATTTCCAAAAAGGAAAAATAAAACAATTTCAGAGATGGAATTCCAGGAGCCAGGGATAAGTGCTCCTGGCCAGTCTTTAGCAGGGTAGCTATTTCAATCTATGTGGCCAAAGATTTTCTGGCACCAGACCCTCCTCCGACCCTTCTCATTAACTAGTCTTTCCCCAGTCAATCTATAGAACTCATCTTTATGGAAGGTGTGACATACACTTTACCAAAAGTTTCAAAGTGGTTATGTCTGATATGTACTTGACTTACTTTGTTCCTCAAAAAGGATGTAGGAGTGCTTTGTGTTTACTTTGTTCCTCAAAGGGATTAAGTATGTTTTGTTGTTCACATGAGACTGAGATAAACATCACAAGAATAGTTTTCACCAGATTGTGCTGTGCTTAAACATGCAGGGTCAGACTCCCTCAGTTTGAATTAACACTGGATACTGTGTCATGTAGAACCAAACTGCCTTCTTTCCTCTAGTGGCTCATTATTCTGCTGCCCATGAAAGTTGCAGAGAACTTTGAAGCTTAGTCTCTAAAGCTTGTGTAGTCTGGCCTTCATAGCTATATTTCAGCCACGTGGTCTTCATATCTTAGGTCACAGGTTATGTCATGCCACCAAGTGCCAGGCACTCTCTCAGATGCCCTCTTTCCTTTACCATCTTTATTCATTTGTTCTTTCCCTCTCCCACTTCCTTTCTTTTAAATTTATTTGTATGAATTCTTTGAAAATTTCTAGTTTCTCAATGCATTTTGATCCTATTAATCCACAATTAATCCTATTAATCCTTCAAACTCCTATTGACCCTATGTCATGTCCTTCCCTACTTCATGTTCTTTTTTTATTGTTACAGATATTTGTTCTGATAGATGCCACTTTGACTGATTTAGAAGTGTAACTGTTTGCCTATGTCTTATAAACTATTTTTGTAAGTTCATTCTTTTTGTCTCTGACTTTAATCTAGCTATTTCTCAATACAAATCTCTAGATTATTTTTTCAATTATGTCTAATCATGTGCTAAACTCATCCTTACAGTTATCAAATTTTTGTGTTTTTTAAAATTTATTTTTAATTTTTATGTGTGGGGTTGTTTTCTTTTATGTATTTCTATGTACCACTTGGTGTCTCATAACCATGAAAGTAGAAGAGGGCTTTGGATTCCTAGGACCTGGAATTATACATGGTTATAGTAGTGCTAGGAACTGAACTCTGGTCCTCTGGAAAATTAGTCAGTATTCTTAACTGCTGAATCATCTCTCAAGTGCCTGTCTTTTACTATTTAATAACTAGCACAAGGGGATCCAACATGGTGGTGACCAGGGCACACCATATCTGAGGGGCCCAGGATTGGAAACTCTAAAATTGTTGAGTGGAGGGGCATCTGAAGCCAGAACATCAACAGTGAGGCTTTCTGGGCAAGAGGGGACAACCTGTGAGCTGGGACAGTTTGGATCCAAGTCACCCGGGGACATCTCCGGGATGTCCAGGACTGAGAGTGGCGAATATTCAATCCCCCCCCCCCCATTTTCCCGTGCCCCAAGCATGGCCCTCCCTCTTTGTCTGAGGCAGGTGACAGTGGCTGCTGCTCCAAGTACTGGCTTCCCTGCTCAGCAGAGGCATCAGTGGCTGCCATAAGCAGGAGCCTCAGGGCTTGGTGAGTGAGACAGCAGAGGTGGGCCTCCCAGGATTGCTGCTGTGGCAGGCTGCTGTACTGGCCTGTGTGCCACTGCAACGGACAGCAACTAGCTTAAGTATGAACCTTAGTGCTCTGTGACTGAGATGGCAGAGGCAGCAGCAGTACAGGCCTCCCAGGTCTGCAGCTGCACCAGGCAGCAGCAAGCCCAAGCAGGAGCCTCCATGACCAGTGACTGAGATAAGAGAGACAACTACCTCAAGTATGGGTCTTCCTGCCCTGTGGCCAAATAGTGGACACCACTGAGCTGATGGATCTCCAACACTCTTATTTGCACCTGCGGGTCAAAATATGAGAGTAGAGGATAGAGGGAAACCCTGTGCATTCTGATTATACTTGCTAGTGAGTGAGTGCTTCTTTAAGCGAGTGAGTATAGAGCCCCATATCCAGGGTCCCTTTATGCTAGCAACCAAACATCGGATACCCTCCCCTACCTGCATGCCCACTGTGGACAACATAAGGATCCTTGGGACAGTGTTCTCAACATTGAAACCCCTGTTCTGTGGATCTGGCAGTGGAGTCCAGGAAAACAATTCCTGGAGCCTAGACAGATCTAAACACCAGAAGGTCAGTACAACAGGCCTGTAGGTCACTGAGATATTCAAGAGCACCTGTATATGTGCATTGTGCTCTCAAACAACTCCAGCAACTGCTCCTGCACTTAAGCTACACTCTTCCAGGCATCTACATGCTCTAGCACCTTGTCCTTCAAGGCACACTTCCACACGTATGCCCAAACTTCCTCACATGTACCTGCGACCTTCCTTTCTAAGCTACAGCTGAAACACCAACATCCACTATCAAACCAGTGGACCTCTTTCATCTTCCTGAAGATATTCCAGACACAAGGAATATCTTGTGTCTGAAGTACAGACTTCAGGAACAAACAGCAAAGGTTACAGATAAGCAGATGACTAGAGGTCGGCTTAAAATCACATCCCATAAAAATCAGGACATCATGGCTGCACCAGCAACCTTCCCAAAACACAAAGGATATAGTAATTCATCAGAAACACAGGAAAATTATCTCAAATCTATGCTTATCCAGTTATTAGAGGCATATAAAGAGGAAACAAAGAAAGCTCTCAAAGAAATACAGGTAAATACAGCTAAACAAATAGAGGCACATGTAGAGGCACAAGCAGAGGCATATAGAGAAGGAAAGAATAAAGCTCCCAAAGAAATACAGTCAAATACAGCCAAACAAATAGAGGCAAAAGTTGTGTCATATAGAGAGGAAACAAACAACAACAACAAAAATAGAGGCGTATCACTGAAAGACAGGAAAACAGATTAAGGAAATGGTGGAAGACATTAAAACAGAATTAGAATCAATAAAGAAAATACAAACAAAGAAAACCCTGGAGCTGGAGAACATGGAGAAAAGATCAGGAGCCACAAAGTTAAGCATCACCAACAGAGTACAAGAGATGGAAGAGAGAATCTCATTGCTGAAGATACAACTGCAGAAACTGATACATAACTCAAAGAAAAAATAAAATCTGAAAAGTTCCAAACACAAAAAATTCCAAGAAATCAAGGAAAACATGAAAAGATGTAATCTAGGAATAGTAATAGACAAAAAAGAAGATTCCAGGCTCCAAGGTACAGAAAATATTTTTAAGAAAATCATAGAAGAAAATGTTCCCAACTTAAAGAGATGTCCATAAACATACAAGAGGCCTACAGAACACCAAATAGACTAGACCAGAGAAGAAACTCCTCATGTCACATAATAGTCAAAACACTAAATCTACAAAACAAAGAAAAATATAAACAGCAGTAAGGAAAAAAGGCCAAGTACCATATAAAGGTAAGCCTATCAGAATCACACCAGACTTCTCAACAGAAACTATGAAAGCCAGAAGGGACTGGGAAGATGTCCAGCAGACTCTACGAGACCACAAATACCAACCAAAACTACTATTCCCAGCATAGCTTTTAATCAACATAGATAGAGTAAGAAAAATATTCCATGACAAAATGAAACGTAAACAATATGTACACAGCAATCCAGCCCTACAGAAGATATTAAAAGGAAAACTCCAATCAAATGAAATAAACTATATCCAAGAAAACACAGGGTGTAGATAAATTCAAAACAAAAAAATTGAAAGAAAACAAGCATACAGTAACACCACCAACTCCACAATAAAAGGAACTAACATTCATTGGTCGCTATTATCTATCAACATCGGCGAAATGAACTCTCCAATAAGAAGAGACAGACTAACGGAATGGTTACAGAAACAGGATCCAACATTCTGCTGCAGCCAAGAAACACACTGCTGCAACAAAGATAGCCACCATGTTAGAGTAAAGGGCTGGAAAAATGTTTTTCAAGAAAAGCACTCAGAAAAAAGCTGGGGTAGCTATCCTCATAGCTAATAAAATAGACTTTCAACCAAAATTAATCAAAAGAGATAAGGAGGAGCATTTCATTCTCATCAATGGAAAAATCCACCAGGAGGACATCACAATCCTGAATATCTAAGCCTCCAATACAAGAGCACCTCCATTTGTAAATGAAACATTATTAAAGCTTTAATAACACTTTGATCTGAACACCTTAATAGTGGGAGACTTCAACACTCCACTCTCAGAAAGGGACGGATCATCTAGACAGAAGCTAAATAGGGAAATAATGACACTTACAGAGGTCCTAAATCAAATGGACCTAAGAGATGTCTACAGAACTTTTCAGCCAAACTCAAAAGAGTATACCTTCTTTTCAGCACCTCACTGAAACTTCTCATAAATTGGCAATATACTTGGGCACAAAGCAACCTCAACAGATTTAAGAAGAGAAATAATCCTTTGTATCCTATCAGACCACCATGTCCTTAAGCAAGACATCAATAGATATAACCAGAAGCCAACATACACGTGAAAACTAAACAACCCTCTACTCAATGACTGCTTGATCAGTGAAGAAATTAGATGCTTTCTAAAATTCAAAGAAAATGAGGGTACAACTTACCCAGACTTATGCAACACAATGAAAGCAATGCTAAAAGGACAGTTCATAGCACTAAGGGCCTCCAGAAAGAAGTCTGAGCCATCACATACAAACAATTTAATGGCACATTGAAAAAAGAAAAAGAAGCAGACATATGAAAGAGGAGTAGATGATTGGAAATAATCAAACACCGATCTGTAATAAATGAATTAGAAACAAAGAAAACAATTCAAAGAATCAATGAAACCAAGAGCTGATTCTTTGAGAAAATCAACAAGATAGACAAACCTTTCGCCAAACTAAATCATAGGCAGAGAGGAACTATTCAAATCACCAAAATCGGAAAGGAAAAAGGGACATAATGACAGACACTGAGAAAATCTAAACAATCATTAATTCTTACAACAAAAGCCTTTATGCCACAAAAATTGAAAATCAAAACGAAATGGACACTTTCAAAGCCCATGGCAGCTCAGTGTCCACGTGGGTCCCATAGTAAGGGGAACAGGGGATGTGTCTGACATGTCCTCAGTGCCTGACTCTTTGATCACCTCCCCCTGAGGGAGGAGCAGCCTTACCAGGCTACAGAGGAAGACAATGTAGTCAGTCCTTATGAGATCTGATAGGCCAGGGTCAGAGGGAAGGCAGGAGGACCTCCCCTATCAGGGAACTTGGGGAGTGCCATGAGAGAAGATAAGGTAAGAGGGTGGGAACGGGAGTGGATATGGGCTAGGGCTACAGATGGGATACAAACTTTAATTAATAAAAACTGTAGTTAATAAAATAAATAACTATTTTTTTAAAAAAAAGAAAATCTGGGTGTGGATTAGTCTTCATCATAAAGAAGCTTCCCTCCCTAGCTTCTTTTCCTCCCTAATTGCTATGCTAAATCATTTACAAACTTTACAAACCCTATGTCTTCTTACAGTTATCCTAACTGTACTGGAAAGAATTGAATTAAAATGTCATCTCAATAGTGGGATCTGGCTCTCCTGTCCAGGTACACTGAAGAGGTCCTGACCAGTTCTAGGTCTGATGCACAATTCCTCCTTAGGTGTTAGGAATCCACTGTGAGCATTGGGGGGAGCTGTAGTAAACCATGAAGTTCTCATGGTGTACTCAGCCATAACTCTCATCTCTGCATGTTTTGGCTTTGTGGTTTGAAATGACTGTGTTTGCTATTCTAATGTTCTACCACGTAAAAACTTCCAGTCTGATTCCCCCTGCAGTATCCACTTCGAAAAGACAATGCTGAAATCAGTGTTTTATTTTTCTTTCTTTCTTCCTCTCAGCCTGAAGACAGTCACAACTCCTAAGGGCCTGGTCTTAGCTACTTTGCAGTTTCATTAAATAAACAGCCCAGACTTCCAAGCTGTCTTGTTTACAGCAACAAAAACTGTGCTGCTCACCCCAGAAGACCCCTCTGTACCCCTCCTCCTGTACTAGTGCTTATTGTCTGAAAGGACATCTCTTCTTCATCCCATCTATAGGAAAACATGGCTATGATTCACCTATGACACACTGCTAAGCCTTGTAGCCTTGCAAAGGTCATATGCTTAATGAAAGTTTGGAGAATGGAAGTCCATTCTTTAGGTTAGAATTTAATTAACCAGAATAAGTTACTAAAGATCATAAGGTGGTAATTCATTATTACTTTTATTTTATTTTTAACAATTTTATTCTGTTCTTCAAGGTTCCCCCCTACCCCATGACTCAGGAGATAACAATTCCAACACCATGGTGTCCTGTGAGAGATTACAGAACAGAAGGAAAACATCCCAACTTGTTTTACAAAAAAGCAATGCTTTTTCAAAATGGATAAACAGCAGTAAGTACATGACTAATACAGCCTGGAAGCTTAAATTTCAGCCTAATGACCCTTCTAGCAAATGTAGCAACATTTTAGAAATACTAAGAGAAAAAAAAA
>CM053742.1:120305047-120348383 GCA_028658305.1 Pachyuromys duprasi
TCACATACGTGACGGGTATTTCATGTAGCCAACCACACCAGCAGAGCTATAGTATGTTGTTTCTTTGTGTCCAGCTCCCACAGCCCCGTACTCTCAGGTCTTACTTTCTCCCCACGACAGTCCTTCGTTTTTTCTCTCTGAATGTCCCAGATATGGAGGGGCAAAGGTTTTGCAACTATCGGTGTCCTCCATATGCCAGACTAATCTCAATAGTGCAACTACATTTGTAAATGAAACATTATTAAAGCTTAAATCACATATCAATCCCAACACCTTTAGAGTAGGAGACTTCAACACTCCAGTCTCATGAAGAGACAGATCATCTACACAGAAGCTAAATAGGGAAATAACGACACTTACAGAGGTCCTAAATCAAATGGACCTAATAGATGTCTACAGAATTTTTCACCCAAACTCAAAAGTGTATACCTTCTTTTCAGCACCTCGAGGAATCTTCTCAAAAATTGACCATATAGTAGAGCATAAAGCAAGCCTCAACAGATATAAAAAGATCAAAATAGTCCCATGTACCTTATCAGACAACCATGGCTTAAAACTAGACATCAACAACAACAGAAATAACAAAATTCAAACATACACATGGAAGCTAAACAAATCTCTACTCAATGACAGCTTGGTTAGTGAAGAAATGAAAAAAGAAATTAGAGATTTCCTAAAATTCATTGAAAATGAAGGCACAACTTCTGCAAATTTATGGGACACAATGAAAGCAGTGCTAAGAGGAAACTTCGTAGTACTAAGTGCCTCCAGAAAGAAATTTGAGACATCTCATACAAGAAAGTTAACAGCATACCTTAAAGCCCTAGGGAAAAAAAAAAGAAGCAGATACACCCTGAGGAGCAGAGGATTGGAAATAATCAAACAGAGTGGAAATCAATGAATTAGAAACAAAGAAAACAGCTCAAAGAATTAATGAAACCAAGAGCTGGTTCTTTGAGAAAATAAACCCTTAGCCAGCCTAATTAATAGGCAGAGAGCAACTATTCAAATCAGCAAAATCAAAAATAAAAAGGCAATCATAATGACAGACACTGAGGAAATCCAAGCAGTCATTAGATTTTAATACAAAACTTTATATATCACAAAATTTGAAAATCTAAATGAAACAGACAATTTTTTGATAGATTTACCAAAATTAAATCAAAATCAGGCAAATAGATTATCTAGTCCTATATCCTGCAAGGAAATAGACGAATTAATCAACATTCTCCCTTCCACAAAAAAGCCTGGGGTCAGACGATTTCAGTGTAGAATTCTACCAGACCTTCAGAGAAGAGCTGACTCCAATATGCTTTAAAATATTCCACAAGAAGTCAAAGTATCACCATTTGCAGACAATATGATAATATACATCAGCAACCCCAAAAATTCTACCAGAGAACTCCTTCAACTGATAAACACCTTCAGCAAAGTGCCTGGATACAAAATTAACTCAAAAATATCAGAAGCCCTCCTTTACACCAATGACAAAAGGGCTGAAAAGGAAATTAGGGAAACAACACCCTTCACAATAGCCACTAATAACATAAAGTACCTTGGAGTCACTCTAACCAACAAGTGAAAGACTTGTTTGAAAAAAACTTCAAATCTCTGAAGAAAAATTGAAGAATATGTCAGAAGATGGAAAGCCCTCCAATGCTCAAGGATTGGTAGGATTAACATAGTTAAAGAGGCCATCCTGCCAAAAGCAATCTACAGATTCAACGCAATTCCCATCAAAATACCAACACAATTCTTCACAGAACTTGAAAGAAAAATTCTCAACTTCATATGGAGAAACAAAAAACCCAGAATTTCCAAAAGGATCCTGTACAACAACAGATCATCTGGATGTATCTCCATCCCTGACCTCAAGCTCTACTACAGAGCAATAGTAATAAAAACTACATGGTATTGGAATAGAAACAGAATTGTGGATCAATGGAACCGAACAGAAGACCCAGAAATAAACCCACACACCTATGGAAACTTGATTTTTGACAAAGAAGCCAAAACCATTCAATGGAAAAAAGACAGCATCTTCAACAATTGGTACTGGTCCAATTGGATTTCTATATGCAGAAAAATCTATTTTCATAATAGATCCATACTTATCACCTTGCACAAAGCTAAAGTCCAAGTGGATCAAAGACCTCAACATTACACCAGACACACTAAACCGATTAGAAGAAAAAGTAGGAAAGACACTAGAACTCATTGGCACAGGAGATTACTTCCTGAACAGAAAACCAACAGCACAGGTTCTAAGATCAACAATGAACAAATGGGACCTCATGAAGCTGAAAAGCTTCTGTAAAGCAAAAGTCACTGTCATCAAAACAAAATGACAGCCTACACACTGGGAAAGTATCTTTACCAATCCTACATCTGACAGAGGGCTAATATCCAGTATATATAAAGAAGTTAAAAAGCAACAAATCAAATAATCCAATTAAAAATGGGATATGGAGCTAAAAAGAGAACTCTCTGTAGAGGATTGTAGAGTGGCAGAAAAACACTTAAAGAAATGCTCAAGGTCCTTAGCCATCAGGGAGATGCAAATCAAAACGACCCTGAGATTTCACCTTACAGAATGGCTAAGATCAAAAACTCTAGTGACAACACATGCTGGAGAGGTTGTGGAGAAAGGGGCACTCTCTTCCACTGCTGGTGGGATTGCAAACTGTTACAACCACTTTGGAAATCAATTTGGTACTTTCTTAGACAATTAGGAATAGTGATTCCTCAAGACCCAGCTATACCACTCTTAGGCATATATCCAAAAGATGCTCAAGTACACAACAAGGACATTTGCTCAACCATGTTCATAGCAGCTTTACTCATAATAGCCAGAACCTGGAAACAACCCAGATGTCCTTCAGTCGAGGAATGGATACAGAAATTGTGGTACTTTTACAGAATGGAATACTACTCAGCAATTAAAAACAAGGAAATCATGAACTTTCCAGGCAAATGGTGGGATCTGGAAACAATCATCCTGAGTGAGGTATCCCAAAAGCAGAAAGAAACACTTGGTATATACTCACTTATACAGACCTATAGGATAGGATGGACATGCTGAAATCTATACATCTAAGGAAGATAAGCAAGAAGGAGGACCCAGGGTGGTATGATCAATCCTCGCTTACATGGACAAACGGGATGGACACTGAATGTAGGAGAAAATAAGCAACAGGTCAGGAGCCTACCACAGAGGGCCTCTGAAAGACTCTAACTAACAATGAATCAAAGCTGATATTAAGACTCACAACCAAGCCATTGCCGGAGTGCAGGAAATCATATGAATAAAGGGGGAGTAAGTAAAATTTGGAGAGGACAAGAGCTCCACAAATACCAAATAGATCAGGGCACAGGGGTCTTCTATGAGACTGTTTCTCCAACCAAAGACCATGTACCTTAGTAAGGGGAACAAGGACTATTTGGTTGGCTTGTTGACCCCCCGCCCTGAGGGAGGAGCAGCCTAACTAGATCCCAGAAGAGGACATTACAGCCAGCCCTGAAGAGACAGGATAAGCTAGGGTCAGATGGAAGTGGGGGAGGTCCTCCCCTAACAGTAGACTTGGAAGGGGGCAGGGAGAAGATGAGGGAGGGATGGGGAGAGTGGGAGGGAATGAGGGATGGGGCTACAGCTGGGATACAAAGTATATAACCTTTGATTAATATAAAAATAAATAAATTGCTAAAAAAGAAAATCAAAACAGAAGGGACATTGCCAAAATCATTCTATGAGGCCAAAGTCACCTTGATACTTAAACTACACAAAGACCCAACAAAAAAAGAAGTTCAGGCTTATCTCTGTGATGAATATTGATGGAAAAATGCTCAATAAAATACCTGGGAACTGAATTCAAGAACACACAAAAGATATCATTCAAGATGATCAATAAGGCTTCATCCTAGTCATTCAGGTGTGGTTCAATACAAAGAAATTAATCAATGTAATCATCCATATAAACAAGCTGAAGGAATATCCATTTACGAGTGCATATGTACACTGTGTATCTTTCTGATTTTGGGATACCTCACTCAGGATGATCTTTTTGAGTTCCCACCATTTGCCTACAAATTTCATGATTTCCTTGTTTTTAATTGCTGACTAGTATTCTATTGTGTAAATGTACCGCAAATTGGTATCGTTTCCTCAACTGAGGGGCGTCTGGGTTGTTTCCAGGTTCTGGCTATTACAAATAAAGCTGCTACAAACATGGTTAAGCAAATTTCCTTGTTGTGTACTTGAGCATCTTTTGGATATATGTCCAGGAATAGTATAAGAAGTATTCTGAATTGTCTGAGAAAGTGCCAGATTGGTTTCCAAAGGGTTGTAGAAGTTTACATTCACACCAGCAGTGGAGGAGGGTTCTTCTTTCTCCACATCCTCTCTAGCATGTGTTGTCAATTGAGTTTTTGATCTTAGCCATTCTGATGGTGTAAGATGAAATCTCAGGGTCGTTTTGATTTGCATTTCCTTGATGAATATTTCTTTAAGTGTGTCTCTGCCATTCGATATTCCTTTATTGACAATTATTTGTTTAGCTCTGTACCATATTTTTTAATTGCTTTACTTGATTTGTTGCCGTTTAACTTCCTGAGTTCTTTGTATATAGTGGATATTAACCCTCTGTCAGAGATATAGGGTTGGTGAAGATCCTTTCCCAGTCTGTAGGCTGTAGTTTTGTTTTGACATCAATGTCCTTTGCTTTACAGAAGATTTTCTGTATCATGAGGTCCCATTTATTGATTGTTGCTCTCAGAGCTTGTGCTGTTGATGTTCTGTTCAGGAAGTTGTCTCCTCTGCCAATGAATTCAAGGCTCCTCCCCAATTTTTCTTCTAACGAGTTTAGTGTGTCTGGTTTTATATTGAAGCCTTTAATCCACTTGGAATTTATATAGGATAAACAGACTAAAACGTGTACACCTGAAGAAGCTAAAAAACAAGGAGGAAATGGGTAAGATGCTCAAAACTCATTCAGAAAGGCAAAGTGGATGGAAATCAGAAGAGGGAGAAAACAAGACGGAGGATACCTGCAGGGTATCAAAACAGAGGCTGAGTGAGACTCATAGTCAATCTTTGGGCAGAGCGCAGGGAATCTCATGAAAAAAAAAAAAAGGAGATAGAAATACCTGGAGGGGACAGGAAATTCACAAGAACAACAGAACCAAAAAATCTGGACACAAAGGTGTTCTTGGAATGATACGCCAATGAAGATACATTAATGGAGATAACCTAGAACCCCCGCACAGATGTAGTCATGGCAGCTTAGTGTCCAAGTAGGTTCCCTAGTATTGGGAAGACAGATTGTCTCTGACATAGTGATTGACCTACTCTTTGTTAACCTCCTCCTGAGGCGGGGGGTAGCGTGGGGGGCTTACCAGGCCAAAGAGGAAGACAATGCAGCCACTCCTGATGAGACCTGTAACACTAGGAACAGATGGAAAGGGAGGAGGACCTCTCTTATGAGTGGACTGGGAAAGGGACATGGGCGGAGAAGAGGAATGGAGGGTAAGATTGGGAGGGGAAGAGAGAAGGAGCTACAGGTGGGATACAAAGTGAATAAACTGTAATGATAAAATAAAAATTTAAAAGTAAATAAAAACTGACTGAAGGAGTAAAACCACGTGGTCATCTCTTTCGATGCCAAAAAATTAAAAAAAAATCATTTGAAAAAAGGTAGCAGCCATTCATGTTTAAAGTCTTGAAGAGGTCAGAGATACAAGACACATTCCTAAACATAGTAAAGACAATATACAGCAAGCCTATAGCTAACAAGAAAGTAAAAGGAGAGAAACTTAAATCAATCCCACTGACATCAGAGACAAAGCAAGGCTGCCCCCTCTCTCCATATCTTTTCAGCATAGTACTTGATGTCCTAGCTAGAGCAATATGACAACTAAAGGAGATCAAGGGATACAAATTGGAAAGTTAGAAATCAAAATATCATTAAAAAAAGAAATCAAAATATCACTATATACAGATGGCATGATAGTATACATGAATGTCCCAAAAATTTCAACAAGAGAACTCCTTCAGTTGATAAAAAAAATAAAAACTTTCAGCAAAGTGGTTGGATAAAAAAATTAACTCAAAAAAATCAGTAGAACTGTATACAAGAGACAAGTGAGCTGAGAAAGAAATTAGGGAAAATGTACTCCCTTCACAGTAGCCACAAACAACATAAAATATCTTTGTGTGACTCTGACCAAGCAATTGAAAGACCTGTTCGAAAAAAAAACAAAAAACTTCAAGTCTCTGAAGAAAGAAATTGAAGATATCAGAAGATGGAAAGATCTCCCATGCTCATGGATTGGTAGGATTAACATAGTTAAAAGAGGCCATCCTGCCAAAAGCAATCTACAGATTCAATGCAATTCCCATAAAATTACCAAAACAATTCTTTAGAGACCTTGAAAGAACAATTTTCAATTTCATATGGAAAAACAGAAAAACCCAGAATTGCTAAAACAATTATTTCTAACAACAGACCATCTGGAGGTCACTCGATCCCTGATATCAAGGTGCACTACGAAGCAATAGTAATAAAAACTTCATGGAATTGGCATAGAATCAGAATGGTGGAAGAATATAATTGAATAGAAGACCCAGAAATAAACTCACACAACTATGGATACTTGATTTTTGATTTAGAAGCAAAAACTATACAATCAAAAATGATAGCATCTTGAACAAATGGTGCTGGACTAACAGTATGTCTACAAGTAGAAAAATGCAAATAGATCTATATTTATCACCCTGTATAAAACTAAAGTCCATGTGGATCAAAGATCTCAACATAAAACCAGACACAATCTGTTAGAAGGAAAAATACGAGAGAGCCTTGAACTCCTTGGCACTGGATATAATTTCCTAAACAAAACATCAACAACACAGGCTCTAAGATGAATAATCAATAAATAGGACCTCATGTAACTGAAAAGCTTCTGTAAAGCAAAGGACACCTCCATCAGAACAAAACAACAGCCTACAGGCTGAGAAAGAATCTTTGCTAACCCTGTATCTGACAGAGAGCTAATATCCAGAATATATAAAGAACTCAAGAAGTTAAAAATCAACAAATCAAGTAATCCAATTAAAACCTGGTGTAAGGGACTAAACAGAGAACTTTCTGCAGAGGATTGTATAATGGCAGAAAAACACTTAAAGAAATGCTCAGCATTTTTAGCCATCAGAGAGATTCAAATCAAAAAGACCCTGAGATTTCACCTTACACCCATCAGAATGGCTAAGATCAAAAACTCAAGTGACAACACATGCTGGAGAGGTTGTAGAGAAAGGGGAACACTCCTCCATTGCTGATGGGAATGTAAACTTGTACAACCACTCTGGAAATCACTCTGGCTTTTTCTCAGACAATTAGGAATAGTGATTCCTCAAGATCCAGCTATTCCACTCCTAGGTATATATCCAAAAGATGCTTAAGTATACAACAAGGACATTTGTTCAACCATGTTTGTAGCAGCTTTATTTGTAATAGCCAGAACCTGGAAACAACCCAGATGTCCCTCAAAGGAGGAATGTATACAGAAATTGTGGTACTTTTACATAATGGAATACTACTCAGCAATTAAATACAAGAAAATCATGAACTTTGCAGGCAAATGATGGGACCTAGAAAATATTATCCGAGTAAGGTATCCCAGAAGCAGAAAAACACACATGGTATATACTCACTTATCAGTGGGTACTAGATCTATAAGATAAGATAGCATAAACATACTAAAATCTGTATACCTAAAGGAGCTAAACAAGAAGGAGGACCAAGTGTAAGAAGATCAATTCTTACTTAGAAAGACAAATAGGATGGACATTGGAAGTAGGAGAAAATGAGAAGCAGGATAAGAGCCTACCATAGAGGGGCTCTGAAAACACTCTACCCAGCAGATGTTGATGTTGAGACTCATAACCAAACTTTGGGCACAGTGCAGGGAATCATATGAAAGAGAGTTAGTAAGACCTGGAGAGAACAGGAGCTCCACAAGGACCAAATATATCTGTTTGAGTTCTGTCCCCAGCAAGCCCCTCTTTGGAACCCAAACTTGAGCCTGATTATAGTGCACTTTTCTGAGCATCTGGCTTCTAGTCTTGGGGCTTTTCACTAACTTTAGAATCAGCCAGATGGAGCTCTGCTCTCAGAAGTGTGAGTTTCAGCAACAAAGAGACACTCCTGCAAGTTTCTAAGTTTTCAAAATTTCAGCCTCTTCTTTTTACGTCACCACTCTACTTTCTCCCATTAGTACATTCTACCTGGGTTTCTTATATTTGGGAGTAATGTATAAAGTAAGTAGCATTTATGATTCTCAGGGCTTGCTATATGGGGAGGGCTATTTGTCTTTTCAATTATAAGAGATAAAGCAGCATTATTTCTGCTTGACAAATATGTTATGTGTGTCTGTTGAAATGAAGATACTAGTAGTAAAAGTAGTAAACTGTAGCAGATACTTCTCATTCAATTTTGCTATTCAACCTCTATTACTAAAACTAGAGGTAAAAAGCAGCAAATGCACAAAATGCATTCAGTTGGAAGTAGAGCTACCAGACCTGCTTTGAAGGAGGTGTCACTTAATTCCCTTGTTATTTAGATAAGCCCCAGTAGAATTTTAGTGTTTGCAAGTAAGACCTTGGAATTACATTCTTCTGTTCTTTGTTATTCTAGTTGCTATTTCTGCTTGTTTAGCAGGTCACAAGTAAGGGCTAGAGGGTCAAATGCTAAAAGAAAGACTAATAGGTCTTTTATATTATTTATAACTCAGAATATGAGTTTTTGTTTGCCTAATAAAGCCTTCATAGTCACATTCCTGAGTGGTTCATAAATTGTAACATCCAGAGTCTACTTTTCTTTCTAAATTCCATCAGAGGTTCCTTAAAGATAGTTTATCTCTCCTTGTAATCAGAACAGAGGTCTTAGGTAAGTCCTAGTAAGTGGAGATCCACTTACTCTATAATTCTGTGAATATTTTTCGGTTACTTGTTTAATTTAAACCTCCTATTTATGATTTGTTGATTTGTCCAGAAATAGAATCTGATAGTTTTACTTAATGCTATGATAACTTGGCTATTGATTTGATTACTGAATATCTGAACTTAAGGACAAGGTCAGCCCAGTGGGGTGCATTCCTGTACTGGTGGCTAAGGAAGGCTAATGTGAAAGGATCATGAGGATATGGTAACATCTTAGGATACGTAGAAAAGTGTTTTCTCCAAAAACTTAAAAGAACATCTAGCCGTGAAAATCTCCTACAGCTTTTATGTGCCTAAGGATCTTCTGTCTCGGTGGACTATTGCGGAAGATACATCTGAGGAATGCATGTCCTCCTAGGAGTTCTATACTGCACAATTATCAGAATGTAGATCAAAAGAAAGTGTTCATCCTGCATGACAAGTTAAGAAAAGAATGGAACTTTCTTTTTCCTTCTTTTAATTTTATAAAACTTAATTTATATTAATTACAGTTTATTAACTCTGTATCCCAGCTGTAGCTCCCTCCCTTATTCCCTACCAATTCCACTTTTCCTCCCTCATCTCCTATGATGCCCCTCTCCAAGTCCACTGATAGGGGAGGTCTTCCTCCCCTTCCATCTGATCCTAGCCTCTCAAGTCTCACCAAGACTGGCTGCAGTGTCTTCCTCTGTGGCCTGTTAAGTATGCACTGCCCCCTCCACAGGGCAGGTGATCAAAGAGCCAGCCACTGAGTACATGTCAGAGACAGTCCCTGCTCCCATTATTGGGGAATCCACTTAGAGACTGAGCTGCCTTGGTCTACATCTGTGCAGGGGTTCTAGTTTATCTCCATGCATGGTCCTTGGTTGAAGGTATGAGTCTCAGAAAAGACCCCTGTGCCCAGATATTTTGGTTTTGTTGTTCTCCTTGTGGAGCTCCTGTCCTCTCCAGGTCTTTCTATCCCCCCTTCTTTCATAAGATTCCCTGCACTCTGCCCAAAGTTTGGCTATGAGTCTCAGCCTCTGCTGTGATATACTGTGATATACTGCTGTGTAGAGTCTGCTTTGATATCCTGCTTTGACACCTCTGCTTTGATACCCTGCTGTGTAGACTCGTGACATGTTGCCTGTTTTCTCCCTCTTTCGATGTGAGTCCCATTTGCCTTTCTGAGTGAGGATTTTTTATCTTACCCAGGGTCCTCCTTCTTGATTAGCTTCTTTAGGTGTACAGATTTTAGTATGTTTATCCTATATAATATGTCTAATATCCACTTATAAGTGAGTACCATACCATATGTGTCTTTCTGCTTCTGGAAATTTGCCTGCAAATTTCATGATTTCCTTGTTTTTAATTGCCAAGGCTTGAACTCATTTGACACAGGAGACCACTTCCTGAACTGAATGCTAACAAGCACAGGCTCTAAGAGCAACAATTAATAAATGGGACCTCATGATACCGAAAAGCTTCTGTAAAGCAAAGAACACTGTCATCAGAACAAAATGACAGCCTACAGACTAGGAAAGAATCTTCACCAACCTTATTTCTGACATAGGGCTAATATCCAGAATTTATAAAGAAATCAAGAAGTTGAAAAGCAACAAATTAATCTAATTAAAAAACAGGGTACACAGCTAAACAGAGATTTTTCTATAGAGGAATAGTGAATGGAAGAGAAACATTTAAAGACATGCAATGTCCTTAGTCATCAGGGAAATGCAAATCAAAACGACCCTGAGATTTCACCTTATACCCATCAGAATGGCTAAGATCAAAAACTCAAATGATAACACATGCTAGAGAGGATGTGGAGAAAAGGGAACCCTCCTCCATTGCTGGTAGGAATGTAACCTTGTACAACCACTTTGGAAATCTGGCACATTCTCAGACAATTAGAAATAATGCTTCCTCAAAATCCAGCTATACCACTCCTAGACATATATCCAAAATATGCTCAAGTATACAACAAGGACATTTGCTCAACCATGTTCATGGCAGCTTTCTTTGTAATAGCCAGAAACTGGATATCCCTCGATGGAGGAATGAATACAGAAATTGTCATACATTTACAGAATTTGGAACTTTCTAACAAAGGTCATACCTTCAGGAAGGATGAAGGTGGGTTTTGACTAACACTGCTGAAAAAATATGGAAACAAATCTTACAAAGAGCAAACTTAGATTTGTGCAATAGTTGACCTCACCTCACACAGGAGGTGGGGGTCTTCAGTGACTTTACCAGAACAAAATGGTGCATGGAATCATGAAAAAGGAGAGAAAGCAATCTAGCAATGGTCAAATTAGCACTATTCCTGGGTCCTAGTTTCTGAAAGAGGTGAATTGGAGTTGTGTTTCCTGTATGTATATATGAATGTTCATGTATACATGCATATACATATAAATATGTGTAGGCACACACAGATGAAGCCAACACAAACTAGAAAAGCAAGGTGTACATTAAGGAAGTAAGAGCATGAACTATAGGATTGACTGTGTCTGGGCTTGCCATATTATCTGAATTGGCAAAACAGTTAACGACCAAATACTGGATATCCCAGTAACTCCCACATCTTCTTCATAATAAACCCAGCAAAGTACAAGAGTTAGCTTTTCTCTGCATCCTGAAAAGATCTTACCCATGTGAACTACTGAAGGAAAATAAGAAGGAGGCCTTCGCACTATAGGAATTTTGCTTAGTAAAGAAAAGACAAAGTTTATCCTGAAGCAGGAAGAGTATAGCAAAAGACAGTAGAGAGCAATAAATGAAGAAATTCGCCATTTGAGGTATAGTAACGCCAACGAAAAAGCAAATCATGTAGTTTTTTTTTTTTTAATACCACTCATCGTGAAATAGAGAAACATTCAGGAAAAATCAGTGCAACGAACAATTCTAAATTGCAATTTCCAGCCATTAGTGTGATTCTTAATCATTCACTGATATACATGCCTCTTTTTTTCTCATTAATTCTTATATGTTGTCCACTATAGAAGTCACTCTTAGGCGATAATGAAATTCTTACCACAAGCTGGGCCTGTACTTCTCATTTTAAGCATATCTGTTTACTTACTGTTCATTCACATAGCTCTAGGATAAATTATCATTATGTTATATTATACAAAAAAAACTTAAATGAGAATTGTTTAGTTGTTATCTAAGGTAACCCTACTATGGGAGAAAGAGTTCCTTTTTTTAATCTCTTACACAGTTTGCCAAGCAGTTTATTAACTTACTATACAAACATAATAGAGTTAATTCTCCAGAGGCTTGGATAATTAATGAAACATTTAGATATGAAGATAGCATGCGGAAAACAGCCACAATCAACATTTGCATTGCTTTTTTAAAAAAAATCAGTGACAATGACAAATGTCATATTAATACCTAAAAAGCAAATCATTTTAATACATCCAGAATAGAGTGTCATCATCACATCCTTTATAGTCTTCCTTTCCCCAGACACATTTATGATGGTGTCTGAAAAGCCACTTTTCACATTCTCTCCGTTAAAAACACACACACACACACACAAACCCTAGAAAATGTTAAGTACTATACTGAAATGAGACCATGCTCGTCTTATCGTGGCAAAGGGCCACTGAGACACACTGTGCATTTCAGGAACAGTACATCTCACAAAAGTGGGTCCTCTGATGAATTCTTTTTTTTTTTGCCAAAATCCACTGAGGAGAGGAAGAGAATAGACCATGAGCAAGTGCTTCACCTTCCACCTGCCATGGAACATCTTCTTTAAGCAAACTCACTCTTGAGCCTTTCTGTATGACTAAAGGTCCTCAAGGTTCAAAATGTAAATCTCTCCATTAACTCTGGGAGAAAGTTAATGACAGGGGAACTTGTTAAAGACTGCAAAAAATCAGAAAAATAATCCTATCGATGATCTAAAAACTTATCTAGGAATAAAAGTGTCCAAGGAGGTAAAAACCTCTAGAGTGAAAACTTTAAGGTAAGACATGGAAAGAAAAAAATAAAGATGATACTACAAGATGTAAAATTCCTTGTGCTCATGGATTGGGAGAATTATTATTCTAAAAATGGCTACAATAGCAAAAACAATCTATAGATTCCATGAAATCTCCATCAAAGTTCCAAGGGAAATTTTCACAGAAATAGAGAAAACAATCAGAAAATTCACATAGAAGCAAAAGAGATTCCAGATACCCAAACCAATGCTAAATAGAAAATGAAAAGCAGGAAATATTGCATATGATCTCACATTACAAAATAGAGCCATAGTAACAAAACTAGGATGGTACTGATAAAAAAAAGACATGGAGATCAGTGGAAGGGAATAGAGGACCCAGAAACAAACAAACCCACACAGCTGTGGTCATCTAATTTTTGATACAAAAACAAACAAACATATGGAGAGAGAGAGAGAGAGAGAGAGAGAGAGAGAGAGAGGGAGGGAGGGAGATAAAGAGAGAGAGAGTAAAGACAGCTTATCCAACAAAGAGGGCTGTGAAAATTGGATATCAATATTTGGAATTATGAAGCTTGACCGTACCTCCCACCCTTTAAAAAAACAAAATTAAAATATGTGAAAAATAGTAAAAGAAGACCTAAAACTTTGGAGTTGTTAGAAGAAAATATGGGGGAAACACTTCAAGGCATAGACAAAGATGAGTGAATTTTGAAAGGGACTCTAGTAGGCCAGAAAATAATTGGAAAGTTGATAGTCTCAAATAAGAGTATTGGGAAGGCAAGTGTCATTTTCCTTTTCTGAAATTTATATTTATTTACTTTACATCCCAAGGGTTCCCTTCCCTCCTTTCCTACCAGTTCCCTTCCCTTTCCTTTTTCCCTTTCTCCCCAGAAAAGAAAAGTCCCCCTCCCGCTATATCAACCCTCCTCAGCACATCAAAACTGAGCATATCTTCATCCTCTGAGGCTAGGCCAGGCAGCCCTGCTGTGGGAAGTGATCCAAAAGCAAGCAATAGAGTCTATATTAGAAATAGCTCCCTCCTCTCTTCCACTTGCCAAATAACCCTCATGCACACCAAGCCACCCACTGGCCACATATGTGCAGGGGATCTAGGTCTAGACAATGAGTGCTCCTTAGTTGATGTCTCAGTCTCTGTAAGATCCTGTGTATCTGACTTAGTTTATTCTGTTGGTCTTGTCCTTCCATCTTCCCCCAGCACTTCCACAAAATCCCAGGAATTCTTCCCCATGATTGGCTGCAAGTCCCAGTATCTGTCTCTGCTGTTGGCTAGAGCTTCCCAAACTACAGTCAAGTTAGACTCTTGTCTGCAAGCATAGCAGAGCATTGTTTATAGTGTCAAAGACTGGCTCTCTATTGTGTAATGGTTCTCTTTATCACTGTACTTCATGTAAGCAAGATAATATTTGACTCAAAGGTTTTCTGTAAGTCAAAGGACACTGTCAATAGAACAAAACAGCAATTTGCAGATTAAAAAAAAAAAAGAACTTTCCCAAGCCTACATCAGACAGAGGGCTAATATCCAAAATACACAAAGAACTTAAGAAATTAAACACCAGCAAATCAAATAATACAGTTAAAAATGGGTTACAGAGCTAAACTGAGAATTCACAATTAGGAATCTCGAATGACTGAGAAGGACTTTAAAATGCTCACAGAGAAATGAAAATCAAACCGACTAAAAGATTGCATGTTACACCAGTCAGAATGGCTAAGATCAAAACTCAGGTGACAGCATATGCTGGCTGGTGAGAATGTGGAGAAAAGGGAACACTCCTCCATTGCTAGTGGGAGTGCAAACTTGTATAACCTCTCTGGAAATCAATGTGGAGCTTTCTCAGAAACTTGGGAATAGTTCTTCCTCAAGACCCAGCTTTACCACTCCTGGGCATATACCCAAAAGATGCTCCACCATACAACTAGAACACTTGTTCAACTATGTAGCCAGAAACTGGGTAGTGCCATTTTCTTCAGTCATGGTAACTACTGATAAGCTGCCTAGGGGAGAGAGAGAGAGAGAGAGAGAGAGAGAGAGAGAGAGAGAGAGAGAGAGAGAGAGAGAGAGAGAGAGAGAGAGAGAGAGAGAGAGAGAGAGAGAGAGAGAGAGAGAGAGAGAAAAAAGAAAAAATACTAAGGGATGCAAAAGGAACAAAAATACTCCCACTCACCATGTGTGTGTGTGTATGTGCGTGTGTGCACGTGCATGTGAAATTGAAAAAATAAAGAATTTATAAGGGGGAGTGAGTGAATTTACAAACTCTTCACATAAAAAATGCACCTACACCTACACATATATGTGCATGCACAAACATGTACACATACTAGAAGGTGAAATAGAATAGACAGCAGAAGTAAATAACAGAGGAAACTGGGGAGGAGATAGAATGGGAAGGGAAACAAGGGTAGGGGTCAGAAGTGGGAGAACTGGACAATGGGGATGAGAGGTAAGAGGACTGGAAGTGACATTCCAGCACCCTCTCTTGGGCTCTCCTTGTTACTGGACCTAGGCCCCCTGAAAGTAACTCTACTACCTAAGGTACAAGTACAATTCATTTTGTCTTTATTCCCACAGACCCTGCTCATTCTCAAGTTACTTTAACCTTGTCATTACTACAACTCTTTCATAAAGATTTTTTCACAGTTATGACAAAGTAAGGTTCTTTCCTGATATGCATTCCTTGAGACGGCAAGACTACAAAAGGTTTTCTTAACTTGAAAAAGCTGAGTTTTAATTTTTCTCTATAACAATCTATCAGCTTGAGCTGGGGAGATAGCTCAGTCATTAAAAACTAGGCTCACAGCTGAAAAGAGCTATGAGTTTTCACAAATGCATTATCACACATTTAACATTAAGTTACTGTACAGACTATTTTGTCTCCTATAGTATAGCCATTCAACCCTCATTCCATCCTCCAAACCTCTACTAACCATTTTTAGTTCTCTTAACTTTTCTAGATTTTCATGTAATTGAAATCATACTTTTGTTTTCAGTCTTTTCATAGTGGCTTCTGCCATCCAAAAATCTATATTAACTGTACATCCAGGCCTCTTTACAGCTTTATAGACAATTATTTTATATTTAATTAAATTCCTATATAATTCCTATGTAGTGTAATTTACTTAGTTGTTCATTACTTACTGAAAGTATCACCATTCTTTTCAATTTCTGATTGTTATGAATAAGGCTATAATGGCATGTTCATGTGAGGCAAATACTTAGGAGTGTGATAACATAGTCATATATATATTGAGTTTTGTAAACTATATCAAAGTGCTTCTAAGATACTTTTAAACTATCTTCAAAGCTGTGTTATTTTACATTTTATGATCGATATATGAAATTGCTACTTTTCATCTTTACTAGAATTTAATGTTAGTAGTCATATATTTTAACTATTTTAATATATCATTGTTATACTTTACAGTTTGCTAAAAACAAATGATGTTGGAGATTTATGTTTTTCATATCCTCATTCCACACCATATAGCTTTCCTGGTATAATGGCTGCTCACATCCTTCTGACTGGGTTGTATGTTTTTGAAAATAGTGCTTTGGGCATTTTGAATAGTATTTCTTTGTCATATATACCTCTGGAAATGTTCTTATACCAGTGTGTGAATTATAGTTTTGTTCTTTCAAGAGTGTGTTTCTTACTTTTAATCACAGGTCATGCTTTTGGTGTTGAATCAAAAAGTTACCTCAAAAATCATGAAATTAAAAGGAATTCAGGAAAACTTGGGAGGATGGGGGAGAGTGTAAAGTGGAAATGATGTACATGCATGAAATTCTGAAGTAATAATAAAATAAATGTTAAAAAGAATTAAGGTAGTGTGAGTTTTGTCTCACCAGTGACATAATGTCTATTGCCACCTGGGAAACAATATTATTCATAAACAATAATTATATATAATTATAATTCATAAATAAGTAATTATAATACATGCCACAAATTGCTGTGGGACATTCACATGAATGCTTATGATGCAATTATTCATAATAGCCCTGTCTTTGTCCATTTTGTGCAATTAAAATAGCATGCTGGATATTAAGTAAAATTAACCAAAAGACCTCGATTGAAATCATGGAAAATTATATATGTGTATTTGTATGTGAGTATGTGTGTGTCTTTCACAAAGGTGTCTTTGCTTGACAGTGGTGAATAGGTGATTCATTCAACAAATCTTACTGGGGTAAATGAAAAGACATACAGAAAAAAGAATTTGACCTTTATGTCACAAAGTACACAAAAATCAATTTCAATATGGATCATAAATCTAAATGAGAAAAGCAAATCAATAAAAATTCTAGGAGATAATAGATATGAATAATTTTGTGGCTGTAGAATAGGTAATGACTAAACTAAACACTAAATCACTAATAATAAAAGAAACTATTAGTAGATAGTACTGTATTAAAACTGAGAGCTTTGATTATTATTTTTAAAGTAATGAAAACACATGTCAAACTGTGATAGCAGGTGTCTGTAATGCCTCAAATGAACCATAGATCCCATGTAGAGGAATTTTTATTTAGAACATGGCTGTTCTGGTAAACGATCACATGCAAAGATCTTCTAGGTCTGTGATCTCGCTGGAACACAAACATGCCTTTTAATCCAGGAGACAGAGGCAAGCAGATCAGGCCAGCCTGGTAAAGAGCAAGTTTCAGGTAAAGAAAAGATAAGGTCCAGGAGTGCTGGTTATACACCTTTAATTCCAAACAATGAAAGTAAAATTAGTTGGAAGAAGAGTCTGAGCCAAAGCAGTTGAGCCGAACAGCCAGCCCAGAGTGCAGCAAGAACAAGAAATGGTGAGATTATTAAGCAGTAAGTCTCAGAGGCAGAAAACATTCTAGGCTTAGGTTAGATTGTACAGAGGCTAGAAGCTTTCGGGACTAGGCCTAGGTAAACAGAAGGAGGCAGTAAGCCTCTGAAACAACAACTAAACCAGGAGAATCAAAGTTCTTTTATAATCCCATCCAGAATATATAAATAACTCCTACAAATCAATAATAAAATGAGAGCATGATGTAAAAAATGTTCAATAGAATGAAGCAGACCCTTTATTAACAAGATTCATAATCATATAAAATAGCAAGAGATATTTCTTAAGCATATAAATATAAGTGTATACCAATAGAAGTTATAAAAACACAATCAGAATGGCTGGTAAAATTTTAAAAATTGCCTGAATCAATTGTTGGTAAAAATATACTATGTTAAGAATGCTCAATATTTATATAACACTGGTGGGAGTGTAATATCTATTGCTATCTGGGAGACAATATTATTCATTGTATTTGAATAAATAATCATAACATATACCACAAATTGCTGTGGGACATTCACATGAATGCTTATGATACAATTATTCATAATAGCCCTGTCTTTGTTTTGTGCTATTAATATAGAATACTGGATACTGGGTAATTTCTAAGAGAATAAATATATTTCTCATAGACTTTGAGGCTGAGAATGCCAATATTAAATAGTACCGGCATCCAGCAAGGACCTTTGTGCTCTGTCATTCTATGACAGAAAATGAGAGGGTGAAAGAGAAAGAATAATTTGACCCAGGGAAAGCACTTCAAAATGTAGGCTTAGGCAAGAAAACGGAATGTGTTAGTACAGGGAATGATGCCAAGAATTTAAGTGTTTGATTATACAAAATTAAAAACATACATAGCAAAAGAGACTATCAGAATGGTGGAGGCATAGGACAGAGAATAGAAGAAAATTTTTGCCACTTATACATCAGACCTGGGACTGCATGCCACATATTGCTTTTCTCATTTAGATTTGCTTTTCTCATTTAGATTTATGATCCATATTGAAATTGATTTTTGTGTAAGATGTGACATAAAGGTCAAATTCTTTCCTCTGTATGTCTGCATAATATAAATTATTGAAAAACTGAAACATCAAAATACCCCAAATCATCCAAATATAACAGAACAATATTGGCCCTACTTAGTGCCACAGGATAACAAAATTAAAAAAAAAACAGTCCAGTACTAAAAATAGGCCATCTCTTTTAGAGTTGTTGGCCAAAGATGTAAGTCCCAGAGACCCCTAAACATCACAGGTTGCTGTTGTCAATGCTGTTGGTTTCCTTCTAGAACTAGACAGTAAGATTCTTTGGTTGATATCCTTGGGTGACTTGCTTTTTTCTGAAGGGAAACAGAGGAGTGGATCTGGGGAAGAGAGGGAATGGGGGATAAGAAGAGGAATGGAAGGAGGGGTCACTGCTGTTTGGATGTAATATATGAGAGATAATAATAAGAATAGATCACATTGCTGAAAATACCACATACTTGAGTTACAGAACATGGAGAAGTGAAGCAGGTACTCTCGCCTGAAAGCTTCAGTTATAGTAGCTAGCTTTCATAGTACTGAAAGGTGCTATGCACACCATTTAAAGAGAAAGGTAATTACCAATACTACTCAGCTGTGAACCTTGACTGGCCTGGTAAGGCATGGTCCCTACCACAATACTGGTATAAACATGATGGGAGTAACAAACCATTTTCAGATTAGATTTAAGGCCTTTCCACAAAGTAAAACCATTACCTAGCACAGTCTAAGAACTTGTGGCTAGACATATACATGCATATACATAACCATGATAAATATAAATATTAATAATAAAATAATATTTATTAATAACATAATCAATGTTTTATATATATATATATATATATAACTTTTATGAGGTTCCATGTCACCAAGTCAAATAAAAACAAGGAATATAAACAAGGAATCAAATGACAACAAATGCTGGTGGAGATGTAGGTCAAGAGGAACCTTTATTCTTGACGACTGTTTATGGTAATGTAAAACAGTGAGGTCACTATGGAAGTCAGTATGGAGGTTTATCAATAAACTAAAAACAGGTGCTACAGAGATGGCTTAGAGGTTAAGAGTACTTGTTACCTTTACAGAGGACAATGGTTTAGTTTTCAGTACCCATATGAAATGGTTCATAGCTCTGATGCGTTTCTGGCATCCACATGCACCTGTATGCACATGATGCATATATCTATAAACATGCACACACATATATACATAAAAGAAAATGACTCTTAAAAATCTTAAAGATCTAGCTATCATATGAATTAGTCTAGTAATCCTGGGCATACATCTAAAGGATTTATATTCTATCAGAGAAATATGTGCACAGCCCTATTAGTTTATGGCAGATTTATTTATAAAAGTGAAGATATAGAATAAGTGTGGATATCCATCAACACATGGATAATGAATATATGCTAAATATACACAATGTAATTTTGCTCAGTTATAAAATATTGGCTGTTTTAGGAAAATTGATTCAGTTCTTATACTCATTGACATAGTATAGTTTCGGAGAGACTAATATGTCATATTTTATATTGGTTTCTTCATCTTAAATTATATATACACACATGTTATATACATGTGGGCACATATATGTGCTTGTATATGTTTAGACATATAGTAGAGTCATGAAACTACAAAAAGGACCATGGTATCTTAAGGGAGAGTTGTAAAGCCTGAGGAAAAAAGCAGAGGAAAAGGGGATAATAGAATGCATGTGACATAAAGGCAGAATGGATGCTAGTGGAAAGAAAACAACAGGAGAGGGCAAAAGTGAGAGATAAAGGGAAGAAGATAAAGCCATAAAGTAGAATGAGGTAATGCTATTGGAGGGAAAACTTATGAAAATGGCAACAATCATATTAACTAAATTAAGTCAGTTTCTGAAAGGCAAGTATGACATATTTTCTATTCTCTGTAGGCTCTAGAGTTTACACATGTAGAAAATATTGTATATACAGATGACATGAAAGCAGAAACAAAACTGTCAAAGGAGATTAAGGAGACAGGAGAGGGTGAAAAAAGGGAGGATAGTTGGATATGGAGAAAATATTATCAAATGCCAATATATATTATGAAAACTCATTACATCTTATATGAAAATTGTTTAGGTAACCTTGTAAAACATCAGAGTTAGACAGAAGTAAAATAGGGAATTGTGGGAGAAAATGCAGACATGACCTGGCAGCCAGCTTACTTGACATACTATCGTGCACTTATAAATAAGAAGAAAGGTAAACCATGTTCCTGAGTATTCCTAGAAATCAGACCACTGAATTCTGAAGTAGCTTGAGCAGCAGGTGGCCTACAAAGGAGTCTGCACTCTGCATGTCTCCACCCACCCCTTTTTCAATAAAGGATAGTGGAAGAAGAAAGCTTTTTTCTTCTGCTTGCTCTCACTCTTTATTTTTAAGTTTTTATTAATTACAATTTATTCACTTTGTATCCCAGCTGTAACCCCTTCCTCTTTCCCTCCCAATCCCATCCCCTTTCCTCCTCTTCTCCCATGCCTATCCCCTAGTCCACTGATAGGGGCAGTCCTCCTTCCCTTGCATCTGACCCTAGCCTATCAGGTCTCATCAGGACTGGTTGCATTGTCTTCCTCTGTGCCCTGGTATGGCTATTCCCCCTCTCAGGGGTGTGCATCTCAGAGACAGCTCCTACTCCCCTTACTAAGGAACCCACTTGGACACTGAACTGCCCATGGGCTACATCTGTGCATGTGTCCTACCTAGGTTATTTCCATGCATAGTCCTTGGTTGGAGTATCACTCTCAGAAAAGACTCCTGGGCCCAGATTTTTTTCTCTTTTTGTGGAGCTTTTGTCCCCTCCAGGTCTTTCTATCTCCCCCGTCTTTCATAACATTTCCTGCACTCTGCACAAAGTTTGGCTATGAGTCTCAGCATCTGCATTGATATCTTTCAGATGCCCTCTGTGGTAGGCTCCTGTACTGTTCCCTTTAATGTGCTTCTTCTGCCTAAGAGGCCCTGGGGATATGAGCACTCATGCTCATTGTCCAATCCCAGGTAATATGCTATCCACTGACAATCAGTAATCTTCCACTATATAATCAGTTGTTGGCATACAATAAAGCAGATGCTGTTCCCTAAAACTGTCTTTGGAGAGGTTGAAGCAAAGGCTTATCTGTCTTGTCATATATGCCCCCGGTAATGACAGCAGAAAACATATTTCCTAGACACTGTACATGCTTCAGTTTATATAAGTAAATTTTATGATGTCCCCCAAATAGAATATTCTTGTAATTAGCAATTTATTATATATCAATGTATATATGCAATTATCTTACAGTTATGTGCATACATATTAACAAATACATACATAAGGATATTTAAAATATAAATTAAGGATAGTTTCAAATTCAAGATAATTAGAGCCAAAGTAAGATGAATGTGTCCCACAGACATAAGATTTAAAGAAATTAGTCAGTCATTCTCCAAAAATTTCTTTGATATAAATTTCAATTAATAGATTCTGCTTCTGTTTAAGAGGTATAAAATCATGAGATAAAGATAACACCACACATATTTTTAATTTAAAAAACTTGTTATTTTTCTATGGCAGGAGATTAGGGGACAAAAACTATACAGAGTGACAGCAAATATTCTTCTTTGTTTCCAGACCTCTAGCAGAGGAGCAGACGCAAAAACCTGTCAGTCTATAGGGTAGAGGTAGGAAAGCCTTTTATTATATGTCAAATACCATACAAAACTAAAGATCCACAGCTTCTAAGGAAAGGATACCACAAGAAAAAAAAACTGTTTGATTTTTGGTAAAGTAGGGAGAGGAGCTATAGCTTGCCAAAGAACTTCCATGGTAATAAGATAGATTATTTGTCATAAGAATGTCATATAAAATAGCAATAGGAAAATTGGTGAGAGCTTTGCTGTCTTCAGAACTATTTTGTAAAACTGACATTTTTAAATAAAACGTTTATTTTTAAAATGTGTTGTTGCATTAGCCCTTTTCCTGAACTTTTTTCATTATTTATTTATTACAGTTTATTCACTTTGTATCCCCACTGTAGCCCCCTCCCTCATCTCTTCCCAGTCTTAGCCACTCTCCCTCTTCTCCTCCAATGCCTCTCCCCTAGTCCCATGATAGGGAAAGACTTCATCCCCTTCTATCTGACCCTAGCTTATCAGGTCTCATCAAGGCTGGCTGCATCATCATCCTCTGTGTCCTGGCAAGGCTGCACCGCCAAGGTGGAGGTGATCAAAGAGCTGACCACTGAAGTCATGTCAGAGACAGCCCCTGTACCCCTTACTAGGGAACCCACTTGGAAACTGAGCAGACTATGAGCTTCCTTTGAATAGGAGGTCTAGGTCCTCTTCATGCATGGTCCTTGGTTAGAGTAATGGTTTCTGCAGCCCTGACCCTCCCCTGGGCCCAGGTTTTTGGTCTCTCTCCTTGTGGAGTTCCTGTTCCCTCCCTGTCTTTCTGTCTCCCTCTTTTTCTATAAGGATTCCTGCACTGTGCCTAAAGTTTGGCTATGAATCTCAATATCTCCTTTGATACTTTGGTGGGTAGAGTCTTTCAGAGTTCCCCTGTGGAAGGACCCTATCCTGTTCCTTGTCTTCTACTTCTGATGTCTATCCTGTTTGCCCATCTGAGTGAGGTTTCAGCCTCTTCTCTAGGATCTTCCTTGTTGTTTAGCTTCTTTAGGATTACAGATTTTAGTATGTTTACCCTATATTATATGGCTAGTCTCCACTTATAATTAAGTATATAAGATACCTGTCTTTCTGCTTCTGGATGAAAGGAAAAACCATCCTTGCTCAGGATGATCTTTTCTACTTCCCACCATTTGCCTACAAATTTCATGATTTCTTTGTTTTTAATTGCTGAGTAATATTCAATCATGTAAATGTACCACAATTTCTGTATCCATTTCTGCATAGAGAGTCATCTGGGCTATTTCCAGATTCTGACTATTAAGAATGAAGCTGCTATGAACATGGTAGAGTAAATGTCCTGGTTGTATACTTGAGAATTTTTTGATATATGCCTAGGAGTGATATAGCTGGATCTTGCTGTAGGCCATCGTTTTGTTTTGTTGGCAGTATCCTTGGCTTCACAGAAGCTTTTCAGTTATAGGAGGTCCCATTTATTGATTGGTGATTTTAGAGCCTGTGCTGTTGGTTTTCTGTTCAGGAAGCTGTGTCCTGTGCCAGTGTGGTCAAGACTTTTCCCCACTTTTTCTTCTGACAGATTTAGTGTGTCTGTTTTTATTTTGAGATCTTTGACCCACTTGGACTTTACTTTTGTGCAGGGTGATAAATATGGGTCTGTTTTCATTTTTCCACATGTAGACATCCAGTTAGACCAACATCATTTGTTGAAGATGCTTTCTTTTTTCCTTTCCTGAACTTTTTAAAAGTTTTATTTTAAAGTATTAAATGTAAAAAAGTAAAATAAAATATATCAATTTTTAAAAATCAAAGTAAGTTTAAGCTTCATGATGTTATTTAAACAGTAAATTTCAGGGTAATTTTGTGCAGATGTTGTTATGTATAGCAAAAATACAGATATTAAGATATAAAGGAATGAGCTTCTAGACATATCTATCACAACTATCTTTCATAGATGGTCATTTAAAAATGTTTTCTCTTTTTCTCCTATATAGACTTTTTGTTCTTAAAATAAAATTATCCCAGATCTCAAAAATAAATATAGGTAATTGGAGAATCAAGAAGGAGATGAGATATCAAAGTAAAATGCAGAGTGAGACATCGTTTTTTGGATCGATATTACTGCACTGTTCGTGCTTCAACACTTGACTTAGTAGAGAGAAACTTTCCAGAGAGTTTCTCTGGGCAATCCAACTGAGTCTTTTGGCTTTTGCTGCTTCATGTTGGCCTTTGAACCGGATGCTGTTATCCTGATGACTGAGTCTGGTAATCCCCTAATGACCTATCAATTCTGATTAGCAGGAAGTAAAAAAAGAGGTCGACAGCCCTTTTCCCTCCTAATCTCTTACCTAAGGTTGGGAGGGTGAAAGGAAGATAAGGATGCTAAGAACCCTAAATGAAGTAGGTTTGATGAAAAATCTAAGCCTACACCTTTCTCTACAAATTTCATTTGCTCTTTGTTCTTAAAACCCACTAAGTCTGCTTGGTGCTCCCTGGATGTGCCTGGCTAAAGGTAGTCCACTGAGCACAAGGTCTAGAAAGTTTTCTTATTTATTCCTCACCTGTAATCTGAAGGCCAAGAAGTTCCTACATTTGGGTTCCACATGGTTCTATGGTGCATTTATTGAGAATCCTCTATCTAAAATGTGTCTTTTCATTTCAACTTGTTATATCACCTGGGCTCTGATAGTATTACCTCCCTTCCAGGAACCTAATGCAGACATAGAAGGGTCTGTGGCATGGTAAACTGCCTGCTAAGTACTTGTTTTTATCTTCACAGATAGTACATCTCTCCACCCTCTGCAAAGAAGCTGCTTTTTGCTGTAGACAGACATTAATAGAGACCCACAACTGATTGATGTAAAGAAAATAAAAGACTTGATTTCTCAGCGCTAACAGCAACATCTATATCACATCTCTTTGACAGGCTTAGAGATTATCACTGAAGAGGAAACTAAAATATTCTAAGAGTTAGAAATAGTGGATTTCTGTAGTCAATCATTATTTGTTGGATATTACAGGGCTGTTGAATGTATGTGTATAGCCTGCATTCATGAGATCTGCACATGATCAAGCCAGTTCAAATCCTAGCATGGGTAGCTGTGGGGCTCATAAAATATATCTTAGCTTAAAAGCTATTAGGAATTAATTAACTGTTGAGGGAAGAAGACTTCGATTTTGAGATTAAAAGATGCTACCCATGCTCCAGTAAGTCTCCTTACCTCCAAGCATACTTCAGGGTAAGATCCTGTGGCTGAAGATGCCACTCAAGACATAGGACATGGAGAAACCAAGGTGGTACTGATCTGGAATCTGCATCAATACTGATTAACTTTCGTAGTAATACCAGGTTTTATTTACGTTAGAGTTGAGAAAAGTATTCAACAGTCTCACCCAGCTGTGAACCCTACAAGCTAATGATAATGGAAATGACTGACCTGGCAAGATATGCAACACTGTTTAAATAGTGCCACAAATGTTATGTAAGTAACCAATCACTTTATGATTGGATTTAAAGCCCACATACAGGATGGAACTTATGCCTTATATGTTAACTGAACCAAAAACCTGTAGCTAGCTGGATCATAGGTCACAGAGGAGAACCTAGTAAGGATTCAAATACAGCCTAATACCAAGGTTAGAATTCTGTGATAAAACACAATAACCAATACAACTTATAGAAAGAAAGGCATGTTTTGAGTTTATGGTTTTAGAGAGATTAAAGTCCATGGGATTAAAAACTAGGAGCAAGGGCCAGGCATAAGAGCAGAAATGGCTGAGAGATCATATCTCAAATCACAAACATGAAACAAAGAGAATAAACTCCAAATTTAAGAGTCTTTAAACTTTTAAAGTCTATCCCTGGTGACACACTTCCTTGAGCAAAGTCACACCTGCTGTCTTATTTATTCTATTTCTGTGAAGAGACAGCATGACCAAGAAAACTCTTATAAAAAAGCACTTAATGGAGGAGGAGATGACACTTTCAGAGGGTTAGTGCATCCTAATCTGCAGGCAGCATTGAGAGAGGGGAGATGGTGGTTGAAGACTGGCATGGGCTTTTGAAACTTCAAATTCAAACCTCAGTGATACATTTTGTCAAGGCTACACCACCTTCAACAAGGCCATACCTTCAAAAGTTTCACTAATTGGGGACAAACCATTCAAACACATGAGCCTATAGGACCTTTTTCCTTTACATCAGCACACCTCTTAAACTTCCTCAAATAGAGCCAATAACTGTGGACCAAGTCACCAAATACCAGAGCCTATAAGAAATAATTTTATTCAAACCATCATATACATATATATATTACATGAATATATATTGAAATGTATAGATACTGATAACTTACCTGAAGGCCTCTGACAAACATTTAAATAAAATTAATACCAATTGTACAAAAATATCTTTAACAAAATAAAATAAGTAGAAAAATTCTCTTATATTTTATGATGATGAATTTTATTAAAACTTAGTCAACACAGAACAAAGAAATGAAAATTACAGT
Organism: Pachyuromys duprasi; assembly: GCA_028658305.1. Taxonomy (NCBI): domain Eukaryota; kingdom Metazoa; phylum Chordata; class Mammalia; order Rodentia; family Muridae; genus Pachyuromys; species Pachyuromys duprasi. The sequence continues at coordinate 120,331,993 of CM053742.1, forward strand.
GATACTATTTATGACTATATATTAAAATAACGTCTAAAATACTAGCAAATTTAAGCCATTAACATAAAAGGTTAATGTTACATGACCAAGAAGAGTTTATAGAAGGAATGCAATGCTCAAAATTAGTTTAAATCACCATAATAAATTTAAATAATATTATGATAAAATCAGTTGAAGATGGAAAAAAGAACTTTAAATATTTAACATAATTTATTTGTGAGAAAAAAATCTCTTAGAATATGAGAACAATGGGAGTTTAACCCCAGTGAAGAATATTTACGAAACAAACCAATGTAGTATCAAACTTTATCGAATGCCTTCTGTCAAAGACTAAAACATAGGATGTCTACTCTCACCATTCTAACCTTTTTGTTCCAGAATTTCATATTTAAGATTTCTTTGTTTCAGGTCATTAAAATGTTTTATTTATTTTTTTCTTTATGTAGAGGATTTTATTAATTCATTAAAAATATAGAGATTAAACATTAAGCATTCATCTTAACTAAATCCTTTGTGCATAAATACAAGGAAAAGTATATAATTTTCAGATAAAACTGAGTAATCGAAAACTATTACTCATTTCTCTGGTACCTGGAGAGACGGCTCAATGGTTAAGAGCACTGGCTGCTTTTCCAAAGGACCAGGGTTCAAATCCCAGCACTCACATGGCAGTTCACATCTGTCTGAAACTGCGGTCCCAGGGGATCTGACACCCTTGCATGGACATACTTGGAGGCAAGTAAAATGAAATAGTTATCATGTACATTAAAATGTTTTAAATTATATCTATTTAATTTATCATTTAGTTATGTCATCTATTTGTACAGAGTATGAGGTTTACAAAATAGTTTTATTTTACGTGTTTATGTGGCTTTCTGATTACTATTATAACACTTATTGCAATGAAAAGTATTCACACTAGAAATATATTAGTCCTTTGTGAATACTCCATGAGCAGTATTTGAGTAGCTGTATTATCAAACAGTTTATTTAATGTCCTACTGTTTTTATTATATTAAACTATGTATGGTTTCATATAACTTACATTAGTCAGCATTTTATCTCTGACAAAATATCTGAAAAAGCAAAGGACAAAATTTTTGTTTTGGCACCTGGATTCATAATATTTAGATCATGGTCACCTGAAAAGTTTCTTTATGATGAAAGTGAAGGCAAATACCATGGTAGACAGGAAACAGAGACAGAACAAAGACAGGACAAACACATGTATATATATTTACATCACTTGCTGTCAATGACCTGCTTTTCTCAACTAGGCCCCCAAACCCTGATAATGTTACTATATTAAGAATTTATTGATCCATTTATTGAGTCAGAGCCCGGAGAATCCAATAACACCTAAAACCTCACCAACAAGAAAAATAAGCTTTATCTCCTTAGCATTGAGGGTATGCATCATGTCCAAATAATTCTCTTAAAGATGACTTTAACTGCATAAAATATTAAAATAAAAGATGAAAAGATGAAGTGACTATATTAAAGTCTGAAATACTTTATTTCATCAGAAGTAAAAGTATCATGGGTAAATTACATTAGCTGGTGATTGAAAGGCAATTCAAAAACAGTGAATCAAAAACAGAACTGAGAGGATTAGCATTAAAATATGGAATGAAATTGAGAAGGCACAGCAAATATCTGAGTGGATAACCAAAACATGTAGACACAGAGGAGGGGATCGAAGATGGTGGCGCCGGGACGAAACTGTGTCTGAGGAGTAGGACAGCAGTATTGGCACAGCAACCAGGAGACTGAACTCTGGGCCCTAAAACAGCAGCAATTGTGATTCCTAAGTGAGACGAAATCCTATGATGTGGAAATTAATGGGTTCTGACCTCAGATCACCCAGTTAATCCCTGAAAAAGGTCCTGGGGACTGGCGGATGCACAGCCAAGGGACCAGATTGGGACACACAGCCTCTGGCCCAGAGCAGTGCCCCCAGCCACCATCCCAGACCTGGGCTCACAACCTCCAGCCCACAGTGAGGCGCCCAGCTTCCCAACCAGAACGGAACCCTCCGTTGTTGCTGGCCCTGAAAGGAGCACACAGCTCCTGGCCCAAAATGGGGCACACAGCTACTAGCCTAGATCTGGGCACACAGCCTCCAACCCAGATTGGCAACCACAGCCGCCATCCCAGACCCAGACTTGGGTGCAGAGCCTCCTGCCCAGAGCGGAGACCTCAGCTGCTGGTCCAGAGAAGAGCACAAAGCCTCCTGCCCAGAATGAGGAGCACAGTAGCCAGCCCAGAGTGGAGCACACAGCCTCCGGCCCAGAGCAGGGCCTTTAGCCATTGGCCCAGAGCTGAGCACTCAGCTGCCAGCTCAGAGACCTGCTACTGTTAGACTCCCGAAGTGGGGAGACCCTCCATTCCTCGGGATAGATGCCAGACTACAATAACTCATAAAACAGAACTCGATGCAAACAGCAAGAGGTGTTTACTAGTAGCCGGCACCCATGCAAGGGGGTGGTACAGAGCCCTGAGCAACAGAATCACAGAGTTTATAAAGGCAAAAACCGCAAAACAGGAGGGGGTCTAGGGGTAAGGGATTTTTCTAATGGGGCAGTCAGTGATTGGCTGTGCCCAGGTATGGTGACTAGGGGAAGGTTAGGGACTGTTTGCACTTTTCAGTCCAGGAACAAAGAAGGGCATTTAGGGCCAAGTTAAAATTTCCTACCCTTCTCAGACAGAGCTGTGGGCCCCAGGGCACCAGAGACTGAGTTTCCCTGTCGGGAGAAAACCCCACAACTAGGGAATCAGCAGGTTCTTCAAGAGGGCTATGCCTGGAAAATAGTGTCACAACAGCAGGAGCTCACTAAATTCAGAAGAAGAAACCCAGCAGCAGGGCAGCTGTCTCCAGGACTTCTGTGGCAACAGGAGAACCCCGCTGCCTAACAAAGACCACAATTACCACTCAATTCTATAAGCCTAAGGTGAGAAGTAGCAATTCCTGAGAAAAAATGGCCATTCAATGACCATACCCAAAAAGCAGAGGAGGCCTTCTTCAGGAAAAATCATCTTCCTGCCAAGGGTATTCTCAACCCAGGATTCCAGGAAGCACCAGAAACTAACAACCAACACCTAAAATAGCCCAATGGGTAGAGGCTAGTGTAAAAGCTTAACCAACAAAAGAAAGAACAATATGGTATCTCCAGAACCCAGTCATCCAGGGGTAAACATCTCTGGACACCACAGCATAATTGAAATTCAAGAAGATGATCTTACATCTATGTGGATGAAGAGGATAATAGAGGAAACAAAATATATACGGAATTAGAGGAAGATAAAATCAAACAGATTATGGCCATCCATAAAGAAATGGAAGAAGTTAAAGAAAAAGAAATTATAGCCATCTGAAAGAAATACAGGAAGATAAAGACAAACAGATTATGGCTATCCATGAAGAAATACGGGAAGATGCAGCAAAAACAGTTTGTGGCCTTCAGAGAGGAAATAATTAAATCACTGAAAGAAATAAAAGAAACAGAGGAATGTTCCATCAAACAGCGGAAGGAACTAAAAGAAAAACAGGAAAATACAATCAGACAGGTGAAGTATGTCAACAATACAACTCACTATCTGAAGATAGAATTTGAAAAATTAAAGAAAATGCTTAAAGAAAATGCAAGTGGAAGAAATCATGGAGAGAAAGAATTTAGGGAAGAAAACAGGAACTACAGACGTAAGCATAACCAATAAATTACAAGAAATGGAAGAAAGGATCTCAGGTGTAGAAGATACAATGGAAGAAATCGATGTATCCATCAAAGAAAACATTAAATCCAAAATAATTTCCTGACCACAGACCATCCAAGAAATCCAACACAACATGAAAAGACAAAACCGAAGAATAATAAGAATAGAGGAAAAAGGAGATTCCCAACTTCAAGGTCCAGAAAATATTTTCAACAAAATCATAGAAGAAAATTTCCCCAATTTAAAGGAGAGGCCTGTAAAGATACAAGAGGCCTACAGAACGCCTAAGAAATTACACCACAGAAGAAAATCCTCCTGTCACATAATGATCAAAACAGTAAGTATACAGAACAAAGAAAAAAAATATTCAAAGCTGCAAGGGAAAAAGGCCAAATAACATATAATGACAAACCCATTAGAATCACACCTGACTTCTCAACAGAGACTGTGAAAGCCAAAAGGGCCCCGATACATATCCTGCCGACCCTAAGAGAACACAGATGTCAGCCCAGGCTACTATATCCAGCAAAACTCTCAGTCATCAAAATGGAAAAAGCAAGATATTCAATGACAAAAACAAATTTCAACAATACCTACCCACAAATCCAGTGTTACAGAAGATACTAGAAGGAAACATACAACCCAAAATTAGGAAAACTAATTACATTCAGGAAAACACAGGAAACAAATAGCCTCACTACAGCAAAACAAAAAGTAACCAAGCACACAAAAACACTATCATAGCCAACAGCAACATCAAAGCACCTAATAGCCACTGGTCATTAATCTCCCATAACATCAATGGAATCAACTCTCCAATAAAAAGACACAGATTAACAGAATGGATATGTAAACAAGATCCAACAATCTGTTGCATACAAGAAACACACCTAAGCACAAAGATAGACATTACTTGAGAGTAAAGGGCTGGAAGACCATTTCCCAAGCAAATGGGCCCAAGAAACAAGCAGGAGTAACCATTCTAATATCTAATAAAATAGATTTTCAACCAAAATTAATCAAAAGAGTTGGGGATGGACACTTCATACTTATTAAAGGAAAACTACACCAAGAAGGCACCACAATTCTGAACATCTATGCCCCAAATACAAGGGCAACCACATTTGTAAAAGAAACATTAATAAAATATAAACCATACATAGATCCCCACATATCAATAGTGGGAGACTTCAACACCCCACTGTCAACACAGTACAGGTCAGAAAAACAGAAATTAAACAAAGAAACAATAACTCTAACAGAGGTCATGAAATAAACGAACCTAGCATACATCTACATAAACTTTCAACCAAATAAAAAAGAATTTACTTTCTTTTCAGCACCTCATGGAACCTTCTCCAAAATAGACCATATAGGTGGTCACAAAACAAGCCTCTACATATACAAGAAAATTGAAATAATCCCTTGTGTTCTATCTGACCACCAAGGACTAAAGCTGGACCTCAACAACAACAGAAATAGCAAAAAACTTACACACACATGGAAACAAAACAACTCGCTACTCAATGACATCTGGGTTAGGGAAGAAATAAAGAAATTCAAGTCTTCCTAGAATTCAATGATAAGTAAAGCACAAAATACCCAAACTTATGAGACACGATGAAAGCAGTGCTAAGAGGAATGTTCATAGCACTAAGTGCCTTCAAGAAGAAATTCAGAGAATCTCACTCAAGCAACTTAATGGCTCATCTAAAAGCCCTAGGGAAAACAAAAGGAAGGAGACACACCGAAAAAGAGTAGAAGGCTAGAAATAATCAAACTCAGGGCTGAAGTCAATTATTTAGAAACAAATAAAACAATTCAAAGAATCAATGAAACCAAGAGCTGGTTCTTTGAGAAAGTCAACAAAATAGAAAAACCCTTGGCCAAACTGACCAAAAGGCAGAGAGACACTATCCAAATCAACACAATCATAAAAGAAAACAGAGATATAAGGACTGACACCAAGGAAATCCAAACAATCATTAGATCCTACTACAAAACTCTGAATGCCTCAACATTTGAAATCTAAATGAAATGGACAATTTTCTTGATCGATTCCACTTACTAAAGCTGAATTAAGACCAGGTAAATCAATTAAACAGTCCTATATCCCCTAGGGAAATAAGAGTGGTCATTAAAAGTCTCCCATCCAAAAAAAGCCCTGGGCCAGATGGTTTCAGCACAGAATCCTACCAGACTTCAAAGAAGAGCTAACACAAATACTCTCCAAACAATTCCACAAAATAGAAACAGAAGGAACACTACTAAATTCATTCTAAAAAGCCACAGTCACCTTGATACCTAAACCACACAAAGACCTTTCAAAAAAAGAGAACTTCAGATTTATCTCTCTTATGAACATTGATGCAAAAATACTCAATAAAATACTTGCAAACCGAATCCATGAACATATCAAAGATACCATCAACTATTACCAAGTAGACTTCATCCCAGGTATGCAAGGGTGGTTCATTATACTGAAATCCATCAATGTGATCTGCCATATAAACAACCTAAAAGAAAAAAAAAACTACATGATAATCTCCTTAGATGCTGAAAAAGCATTTGACAAAACAACATCCATTTATGTTTAAAGTATTGGAGAGATCAGGGATTCAAGGCTCATACCTATCCATAGTAAAGAGAATACACAGCAAGCCTATAGCCAACATCAAACTAAACAGAGAGAAACTTAAAATCAATCTCACTGAAATCAGGGACAAGGCAAGGCTGTCCACTCTCTCCATATCTCCTCAACATAGTTCAGGAAGTCCTAGCTAGATCAATAAGGCAATTGAAGGAGATCAAGGAGATACAAATTGGAAAGGAAGAAGTCAAGAATCACTATTTGCAGATGACATGATAGTATACCTGAGTGACCCCCCAAATTCTACCAGAGAACTCCTACAGCTGATAAACACCTTCAGCAAAGTGGCTGGATACAAAATTAACTCAAAAAAATTAGTAACCCTCCTGTATACAAAAGACAAAAAGGCTGAAAAGAAATTAGGGAAGCAACACACTTCAAAATAGCCACAAAGGACATAAAGTACCTTGGTGTGACCCTAATCAAGAAGGTCAAAGAAGTGTATAAAAAAATTCCAGTCTCTGAAGAAAGAATTAGAAGAAGACACCAGAAGATGGAAAGATCTCCTGTTCTCATGGCTTGGCAGGATAAACATAGTGAAAATGGCCATCTTACCAAAAGCAATCTACATACAGATTCAATGCAATTCCCATCAAAATACCAACACAATTCTTTACAGAACTTGAAAGAAAAATTCTCAACTTCATATGGAACAACAAGAATCCCAGAATTTCCAAAACAATTCTCTACAATAAAAGATCTTCTGGAGGTATCTGCATCCCTGATCTCAAGCTGTAATACTAAAACAATACTAAAAACTTCACGGTACTGGCATAGAAACTGAGAGGTGGATCAATGGAATCAAATAGAAGACCCTGAAAGAAACCCACACACTAATCGACACCTGATCTTTGAGAAAGATGCCAAAATCATAAAATGGAAAAAAAATAGCATCTTCAACAAATGGTGCTGGTCTAACTGGATGTGTACATGTAGAAAATGCAAATAGATCCATACTGATCACCCTGCACAAAACTAAAGTCCAAGTGGATCAAAGACCTCAATATAAAACCAGACACAGAAAACCTGTTAGAAGAAAAAGTGGTGAAGAACCTTGAACTCATGGGCACAGGAGACAATTTCCTGAAGAGAACACCAACAGCACAGCCTTTAAGAGCAAAAATCAGAAATGAGACCTCAAGAAACTGAAAATCTTCTATAAAGCAAAGGACACTGTCTTCAGAACAAAAGGGCCACCTACAGATTGGGAAATGATCTTCACCAACCCTATATCTGACAGAGGGCTAATATCCAGTATATATAAAGAACTCAAGAAGTTAAATAGCAGCAAATCAAGTAATCCAATTAAAAGATGGGGTACAGAGCTAAACAGAGAATTCTCAATAGAAGAATATCGAATGGCAGAGAAACACTTAAAGAAATGCTCAACATCATTAGTCATCAGGGAAATGCAAACCAAAACGACCCTGAGATTTCACCTTATACACATCAGAATGGCTAAGATCAAAGTGACAATACGTGCTGGAGAGGTTGTGGAGAAAGGGGAACCCTCCTCCACTGCTGGTGGGAATGTAAACTTGTATAACCACTCTGGAAATCAATCTGGTGCTTTCTCAGACAATTAGGAATAGCGCTTCCTCAAGATCCAGTTATATCATTCTTAGGCATATATCCAAAAGATTCTCAAGTACACAATAAGGACATTTGTTCAACCATGTTTATAGCAGCTTTATTTATAATAGCTAGAAGCTGGAAGCAATCCAGATGCTGCTCATCTGAGGAATGGATACAGATATTGTGGTCAACTACAAAATGGAATATTACTCAGCAATAAAAAACAAGGAAACCATGAAATTTGCAGGTAAATGGTGGAAGTGGAAATGATCATCTGGAGTGAGGTATCCCAGAAGCAGAAAGACACACAGGGTATATACTCACTCATAAGTGAATATTAGACATATAATAGGGGATAAACATACAATCTGTACACTCAAGAAACTAATAAAGAAGGAGGACTCTGGCTAAAATGCTCAATCTCCATTCAGAAAGGCAAAGAGGATGGACATCAGAAGAAAAAGAAATCAGGGAACAAGGTATGAGCCTACCACAAAGGGTCTCTGAAAAGCTCTGCCCGGCAGACTATCAAAGCAGATGCCAAGACTTATGGCCAACCTTTGGGCAGAGTGTAGGGAATCTTATGAAAAAAAGGGGAAACAGTAAGACGTGGAGAGGACAGGAACTCCACAAGGAGAGCAACAGATCTAAAAACTCTGAGCACAAGGGTCTTTTCTGAAACTAATACTCCAACCAAGGACTGTGCATGGAGAAAACCTAGAACCCCTGCACAGATATAGCCCATGGCAGTTCAGTGTCCAAGTGGATTCTATAGCAATGGGAACAGGGATTGTCTTTGACATGAACTGATTGCCCTGCTCTTTGATCACCTACCTCCCCCTGAGGGAAGAGCAGCCTTACCAGGCCACAGAGGAAGACAATGCAGCCACTCCTGATGAGACCTAATAGACTAGGATCAGAAGGAAGGAAAAGAAGACCTCCCCTATCAGTGGACTTGGGGAGGTGCATACTTGGAGAAGGGGAATGGAGGGATTGGGAGGAGTGGAGGGCTGGAGCTACAAGAGGGATACAAAGTGAATAAAGTGTAATTAATACAAAATTTAAAAATATTTTTAAAAAGACAGACACAGAAGCTACAAAGGTATAGGGACATCTAAACAGCACTATAGTGAAATGCTTACCAAGATAGGCTATAAAAAACAAAAACAAAAAACAAACAAAGAAAAAAAACATTAAACGAATGTTTAAGACTGGGAAACATGCAACTACATTCTCTGTTAGTAAGATATTAAGTTCTTGTAAGAGATTGCAACACAGATAGTGAAAAATTAACCCACAAATTTAAGTAATTTATATCTTAAAATAAATTTTATTAAAATATTTAGTTAATGTGTGTGGTTAGGAGAGAGAGAGAGCACATGCATGTGGAAATCAGAGAAGAACTGGTGAGTCAGTTCTCTGCTCCTAACAAGTGACTGCCAGAGACTGAATATAGATTGTTAATCTTGGTGGCCTTGCTGAGCCTTGTTTGTTACCTCCTAAGCCTTTTGAGCAGCTCTCAGGAGAAAGTCTTAAAAGAAATTAGAAAGTATTTGGATATCAATGGAAATAAGAAAAAACATCCTATAATTTATAAGATTGCATTAAGGAAATTCCTAGAGTAAAATTTGTCATGAAACATATATATATTCAAAAGGAAGAACCCCCTAAGGCTTATACAGAAGATGCTAAGACAGAGCTGACTAGCTAGACTAGCCATACTGTGGCACTCTGCCTTTATTAGAGAGCATGCATTGATGATTAAGAAGGAAGAGCAGTGGGGAATGACTTCTGATATCAATCTCAGCCCTCCACTTGCCTGAACACGCACACACACACACACACACACACACACACACACACACACACGCAAGCGCGCGCGCGCACACACACTCACACTCTCACGCACAGCCCATATACATTCAAAAACATGCATTAACACGTAAGCACACCACACATATGAAGAAAGAAAATATAAGTAAAAAGAAAGAAGCAAATTAAATCCTAGGTAACAGAAGAACACAAATTTCATAGCGAACAGAAAAATACATTGAAATAACCATAAAACTGTTTGCTAGGGTCAGGCATGGTGGTGCACAGCATTAATCCCAGCATTCAGAAAGCAGAGGTAGAGGCAGGTGCATCTCTGTGAGTTCCAGGCCCAGCCTGGTCTACAAAGCAAGTCCAGAACAGCCAGGGCTTTGTTGCACAGAAATATCATTTCTCAAAATAAAAATAAATAAACACCAAAAAAAAAACCCAAAACAAAACAAAAATCTGAGAGAAACTAAAGCATCCATTGACGTTTAAAAAGTCATTGAGAAACAATATTTTTGGATCCAGTCAAAATAAGACTGCATAAGGTGAGGTGAATGCAAAGGAAGAGAAAGTGTAAGTAGAACATAGAATTATATGACAAAATATATATCTTACTATGAAGTAGTAGCGTCAAATTATTTAAAAGTTAGAAATAGCCAGAAAAATTGCAACTGCATATCAAAGAAAAATACAATAATAAATATAAAAAGCTGTAGAAGCATTTTTCACTTTACAAAGGGAAATTAAGTTTGAAAATGAGGTATTGGTAAAAAAAATATTTATTCATTCTATAATAACATACTTTTAAGAATGTCAGCAAAGGAAGGTCATGGAGAGAAATCCCAGGAGGCTACACAAATTTGGGTATAATTTCTGATTGCAGGTGTCAGAATGGAAAACACTGTAACACAAGAGGCACTGATTACAAAATGTAGAATGTAAGAACCAGAGGACCAGGAAGTCTGTTATGAGAATGTTCCTCATAGAAATGATGGGCTTCTGTCCTGTTTCCTGTTTTCTCCTTCTTCCAATGTCCACCCCATTTGTCTTTCTGAGCGAGGACTGATCATCTTACCCAGAGACCTCCTTCTTGCTTAGCTTCTTTAGGTGTACAGATTTTAGTATGTTTATCTTGTATTATATGTCTAATATCCACTTATAAGTGAGTATATGCCACATGTGTCTTTCTGCTTCTGAGAAATTTCATGATTTCTTTGTTTTTAATTGCTGAGTAATATTTCTTTGTGTAAATGTACCACAGTTTCTCTATCCATTCCTCCGCTGAGGGACATGTATATCTGACATACATATATTCCATATGTATGTATATTCTACAAAAATATATTGGGTTCCCTTGTTTCCAGAAAGAAAAAAAAAAAAGAAATGAGGGGGAAGCTATATGCATGTTACATAAACACTATGGCTCTGAAAACAAGACCTAACCAAGGGCAACACACACACACACATACACACACACACACACACTCACACACAGACATCATAAATATGCTAACAAGAAAGGGAGAAATCTCACAGGCCTTCAGCCCTACACGAAAAGGCTGTGAGCCTAGCCTTTAACACCCGAGCCATCTCTCCAGCCACAAAGAGACCAACAAAGTTAAAAATTCTGAGCCCACGGGTTCTTGCAGAGACTGATGCACCAACGGGGGACCAAGCATGGCTAGGACCTAGAGCCTCTGCTGAGATGTAGTTCATAGGCTACTCAGTCTCCATGTAGTTCTGAGTAAGGGGAGCAGGGGCAGATTATGCCTGCTCTTTGATCACTTGCTCCTGGCAGTACAGTCTTGCCAGGCCACAGAGAAAGAGGATCCAGGCAGTACTTATGAGAGTTGATAAGCTATGGACAGATGGCAGAGGAAGAGAACTACCCCTTTCAGTGGACAAGGGGAAGAAGATAGGGGGAAAAGAGAGGGAGGGTGGGACTGGGGGAGTTGTGGGAGGGGGCTTCAACCTGGATATATAATGAATAAATTGTGAAAAAAATAAATTAAAAATAAAAAAGAAAAATAACTGTAAGCAACTAAAGAATGCTGAGATCAAGAAAAATATTCATCCACAGGGATGAGCCTGATAGTTGGTTATCCAACACCAACTGGTCAGCACTGAAATCATGCACGCACAAGCAAAACTAAACAGACTCAGGAAGTTGTATTTATAAATGTACGTATGTCTATGTAGCAATAATAAGGGAAAGAGGCAACAAAGAAAGATAGGGAGGAGGACATAGAAGGGGTGAGAGGAAGAAAAGGGAAAAGAAAAACGATGTAATTATATTTTATTTTAAAAATTAAAAATAAATTAAAAATATGTAGAATGGTTTTGCTTTAGAAGGAATTTTCAGTACACTAAACACTGTTTTTTATCTCATCTAACAGAATTTGATTCATAGCCAAACTTTTGCAGAGTGCAGGGAATCTTGGGAAAGAATGGAGAGACAGAAAGACCTGGAGGAAACAAGAACCCCACGAGGAGAGCAACAGAACCAAAAAATCTGGGCACAGTGGTCTTTTCAGAGACTTATACTCCACACAAGGACCATGCATGGAGATAAGTTAGAACCCCTGCACAGAAGTAGCCCATGGCAGCTCAGTGTCCAAGAGGATTCCCCAATAATAGGAACAGGGACTGTCTCTGATGTGAACTCATGGGCTGGTTCTTGGATCACCTCCACCTGAGGGGGGAGCAGCCTTACCAGTCCACAGAGGAAGACAAAGAAGCCAGTCCTGATGAGACCTGATTGACTAGGGTCAGATGGAAGGGGAGGAGGACCTCCACTATAGTTGGTCTGTGGGAGAGGTATAGCAGAAGAATAAAACTGTAATTAATAAAATAAAATAAATTTAAAAGCAAAAGCTAGTATCATACTACTTCCAAGTAATTTAACTGTACCTCATTAAGCTCGGGAGTATTATTCATTTATAGGTTTTTGACATCAAATGGCAAAATTATCAGCCATTCAAAGAAGCAGGGAGTATGATAATTAATGAGGAGAAAAATGAATTAAAACTGATTTAGAAATGAAACATGATAACATTGGTAGAAAAGGACATTGGTAAAAACGGACATTGGTAGAAACATTGTTAGAAATATTAGTATACAGACATCTTAATGTTCAGAGATCTATGCAGAATAGGAGGCACAAAGTTTATAAAAGCCAGAGGTGGTAGATGACTCCAAGTAAATTCTGTCTTCCAGACACAACAGGGATGGTGTACGCATGAACTCAGAGAGACTGTTGGCAGCATGCACAAGAACTTTACTAGTTCAAGCCAGACAGGGTGCAAGCACTAAGAAGGTTAAGTGGACCCAGGCTTCTACTCCTTATGAACAACATTACCTCCAATTGATAACTGCTTTCAAAGGAAAAATATGAGTTTTCTTCAGTGAATTCTCAGTGGATATTTTAACCACATTCCAGGGCAGACCTCATGCCCAGAAGTAATAGGCCAACACACACACACTCAGGAATTCACCCATTTGTTTTTTTTTTTAATTATCTATTTTTGTGTGTACACTTTCTTTGATTGGAATTTGTTTGTGGTGACTTTTCATTTTGATTGTTTGGTTTGCTTTTCTTATTTTTGAGACAAAGAGAGAAAACAGAACATAAAGTTTTGTGAGTAGGAAAATAGGGAGAATTTGGGAGAAACTGAGGTAGGGAAAAGATATGATCAAAATATATTATATATAAAATTTTTAAATAAAAATCTTACTGTGGAGAACTGCATTCTATCTGTTCAAAAATAACACACATAGCTTAAACATATTCAAAGTGGATGAAGGAGGGGTTACAACTGGGATGCAAAGGTAAAGAACTGTAATTTATTTTTAAAAATAAATTAAAAACATTCAATGGGAACATTTTTGTTAAAATTCTATAAAGCTTTGAAGTTGTAATGTTTAAAGTTAAAATGCTTGAATTGTAAAAATTATACTTATTTAGATTAACATATCATCTATGTATTAATGAATGTGAAAACAGCAATAAAACTTTCTATAATTAAACATTCACAGAGAAAAGGAAACACTGACAAACATGAATAGAACCATAGTGATATGTGAGGCAAATATAAGTGGCATAATGTAAATATATTTGAAGATATTGAAAAAAGGAATATAGAAAGATTTTGAAAAAATATTGAATTAAAGATCTTCAATTTTGATGATAAATAGATACCCATAAAACAAAACAAAAAATAGACAATTTCAAAGATAACAAAATAATAAAAAAAGAAACTGAAGAGATGGGGTTGGCTCAGTGGCCAATAGCACTGGTTGATCCAAGCACACACATGTATTCATTCACACAGCATGTAACTCCAGTTTCAGAGATTGCTACATCTTCTTCTGGACCCATAGTCACTGCGTGTACATGGTATGTAGACATGCATACAGGCAAATCACTCATACACATAAAATAATAATATAAAATATGTTAAATGAAAAAGTAAGCCAAAGTCTGTGAAAATTAAATTACTCAAAACATATAATAATGAGAAAATTGAAATGTACCTAAAGAGAAAGTTCCCTTGGATCAAATATTAGAAAATTGTGGGGTAAAAGCCCTCTAAAAAGAGGCCTTGCTAACTATTAAAAAGAGCTCTGCGGAGATGGGTCAAAGAAGGGAGGAAAAACACAATCACTAAAAGATGTATACATATATGGAAATATCCAAATGAATCCCTCTAATTCACATAATTGCTATATTGATAGTTCAAATTAAAATGGTGAAAATAAGAAGAGAGTGGGATACTGTATTTAAATTGATAAGACCAATATAAAAATTTTCAGTCTAAACTTCTACACTGTGAAAATACATTCAAAATAAGAGTAAAGGATTTTTAAATCAAAATACCCAATGAATTAAATCATGAGAGGGCATATATTATAAGGGATAATAATGTACATTTTGAAAGAGATGTTAAAGCAAATCCTTTAGGTACACAAAAAATTATACTAGATAGAATTCTGGGTCTCCATCAAAAATACAACACTGGGGACTGTAATTCTATAAGTAGGTATAATTCCCTTAGCGTATAAATATCTTTAAAAGATAACCGTCTATAGTTAAAAAAATAAGAATGTGGCTTAGATATGGACCTCTTTGTGGAATGATTACTAGCTTGGCATGTGCAAAGTCTTCTTGATTTCTTTGTGCAAAAAACATATCATGGTGAAATATGTCAATGCATGAGAAACATGGATGAAAACCAGGGATCAAGGGCCCAGAAAAACATGGTTTTCAAGTGCTTTATTATACTCAGTTCCAATTGTTTAGCCACAGTGACCAGGTGAGTCCATGTAGTCTAGATATTTAAATGACATTGATCATTTGAAATGTGTCACTGTCCTGCAGTGACACCTGAATATCACCTGAGTGAAGGCTAGTGGGGAAAGAGAACAGGACAACACAAAGAAGGACACCATGTCTAGGTGTCATTTACTGAATGTCATGTTAACACTTAAATAGGAGGAAAGTACAAGTAGTTTCTCACAGAGGCAACTTTACTTGGCCAAAGCATATGAGAGCTCACTCAAGGTTACACAGAGTCTGCTGTCTGGTTACCATGGTTGCATGGAGTTTATTATCTAGTTCTCAGGGTCAGAGCTCTCCGCTGTAGTACTGCCAGGGTCAGTCTCTGAGACATTGAGCTTTAGATTAGAGCCAGGGCCAAGAGACCAAATTCCACTGCTGAGATATGCACTCCAATCTGGCCATTAACTCCAAATAGGCTGCCACAATTCCTCCCTTTCAAATTAAAACAAAAGGACCGTGCTTCTCTTAGGAGGGGCTATTCCAAATAAATATCATACACTCTTGGGAGAATCCCACTTATAGGGGGACTTCCTGTCTTAGGTGAGCATTTATTGATCACCCATTACCCATCATTGACTAACCAGCCCACCTCACAGGAAAGGAGAGGATAAAGCTGACGTTTGAGTTGGGCAAGCCAAGCTCCTACCTGGGGTGAGGAAGTTAAAGTGTGCAGCTGTTCAATGGCCAAAAGGACTTTTTGTGTGGTGTCATTAAATCTAGCTTGGCGCTGTCGAGCTAAGTGGACACATCTGGCAATTACAAAGGTGAATAGTACCAGACCAGTCATACAGAGGTTTGCTAACTTGTACAGGGAGGTAAGAGAGGGATTGGGCACTAAGGCCCAAAGGTGTAATTCAGCCTTCACTGGATGAATCAGCTGCAACAAAATCAGCAATATGGTCACTTGGGCAATGATCTTGTTCCTTGATGTAATCCACTTGTCGCACCAGTCTCTGGCAGCCATCGAGCAACATCTTCAACCTGTGAAAAAACATAACATATCCTTGTCGCCAAATCAAAATGGGGTGAGGTCCATGCCATGTATTATTCAAGGGGTCCCTCCATTTAACCATGGCATAATGGCGTGCCTTTTCAAGGTGCCAAAACGTTCAGCTGCAGATTTGCCATGTTTGTCCAAGGTTAAAAAATTCAAAATACAAGAAGGAGGACCTAGATTGGTATGATCAATGCTTTTTTGAATGAACAAATGGGATGGACATTGAGTGGAGGAGAAAACAAGCAACAGAACAGGAGCATGCCAAGGAGGACCTCTGGGGGGGGGGGGGTCAATGTAGC
>CM053742.1:120348883-120378807 GCA_028658305.1 Pachyuromys duprasi
TTGTTTGGAATTCTAGTATATGCTCAAGATGAGCTAAGACACCCAGCCTTGTGAACACATGTATATGTATACACACACATCTTCATTCTTTAAGTTCCATTGTGCTAAAGAACCCTGACTAATATAGAAGTCTTCTAGATAATAGGCCACATGTGTGGGCTTATCCTTTCTTATTACAGCATCAAGCCTCGAAAATGGCTTAGTGTGCTGAGCATATGAACATATCTGATTCCAGCACAACTGTAAGCCAGTATAGAACTCTTCATACTTTTTACCACGTTTTCTGTGAAATCTAGTTTGAGTGCCTAGGAGGCCTGTAAGAAACAAGAATTGCCATTGATTTATGTAGTCCATCTATTCTCAACAACTGTAAAATGCCTGAGTTGTGTTTTCCCCATGTCTAGGACAATGTAAAATAAACTTAGTACCTAGTAAAGAATTGTTAACTGAACCTGTTTTTCCATGTGACTACCTCAGAGAAGACAGGCTCAAAAGACAAAGGGGACAGTGAAACGGCTAGACAATCATGGGAGTTAAAATAAAAGTGGAATATAGCCTTTCTAAATCCTCTTTTGTAAAATTGAAAATAGATTTTATACCAGATATTATGATTAGGTTTTGCACCCTCTACTTCTCCCAATTTTTCCCCATCTTCCCTCCCATCTAGAGCTACCTTTTTTCTGTTTCTCATTAGAAAACAAACAGGCGTTCAGGGAATTATGTAACATAATACAATTAATATAAAAACTAGCATATCAGAATAGTGCAACACAAACAAACAGGAAAAAGAGAGCTCAAGAAAATGTACAAGAGAGTCCAAGATGGCTCCAACCAGCATGTACTGTATCTGAGGGGCAAAGGATCAGAAACTCTGAAATTGGTGAGAGAAGTGGCAGCTGAAGCCAGAATATCGACACTGAGGCTTCCTGGGTGAAAGGGAACAACCTGTGAGCACGGACAGTTTGGATCCAGGACACCTGTGGCCTTCTCCGGGTACTGAGAGTGGTGAATATTCAACACCCCTGTACTTTCCCAAGCCCCAAACACGGGCCTCCCTGTTCTGCGGAGGTGGCACTGGTTACCTCAAGCAGGAGCGTCTGTCCTCAGTGACTGAGTCAATGGAAGCAGTGGCAGTAAGGGCCTCCCAGGACAGCCATTGCAGGAGGCACCTAAATGGGCTTCCCAGATCAGTGACTGTGCCAGGCGGCTATATGGGCATCCCAGGTCGGCACTGCCGTAGCAGGCTGTACTGGCTTCTCAGGTCTGTGGCTGTGACTAGCCCAAGCAAGCGGGAGCCTGCCTGCTCTGTGACTGAGACAGCAGAGGCAGCTGTCCCAAGTACAGGTCTCCCTGCCCAGCAGGCAAACAGTGGACACCATTGAGCTGAAGGATCTTCGAAACTCTCACCCCCCCCCCCTCCGTGGGCCCAAATCTGAGAGTAGAGAACAGCTGGAAGCCCTGTGCCTTCTGATTGGGCTTGTGAGCTAGTAAGGTTACCTTCAAGCGAATGCATTCAGCGCTCCAGATCAGGGTTCCTCTACACTAGCAGGCAGACATCGGAACCTTCCCACCCACAACCCAACTGTGGGCAATGTAGGGTTCCTTGGGACAGCGTTCTGAATATTGAAGTTTCTGTTCTGTGGGTCTACCAGTGGAGATCAGGCAAACAATTCCTGGAGCCCAGACAGATCTGAACACCAGGAGGAAAGTATGACAGTCCTGTAAATCACTGAGGTATTCAGGGCACCTGCACATTCGCATAACACCCACGGAACAGCACCAGCACCTGCTCCTGTGCTTAAACTCCACCCTTCCAGACATCTACACACTTTAGCACCCTGTCCTTCAAGGCACACTTCCATGAACACATCAGCACTTGCCCACATGTGACCATGACATTCCTCACTTAGCTAGAGCTGAAATACCAACATCTACTCTCAAACTGGTGGACCTCTCTCATCTTGCTGAACAATACTCCAGACACCAGAGACAGACAGACCCAGTCTGAAGTACAGACTCCAGGAACAAACAGAGAACATTACTGAGAAGCAGATGACTAGAGGTCTGCATAAGAACACATCCAACAAAAATCAGGACATCATGGCTTCGCCAGCAACAATCAAAATCAACGCATATTTTAATTCATTGGAAACATGGGAAAATGATTTTAGAGCTATGATTATCCAGTTATTAGAGGTACATAAAGAGGAAACAACAACAACAACAACAAAACACTCAAAGAAATAACTACAAAAATAGAGGCAAATAAAGAGGAAACAAAGAATGCTCTCAAAGAAATACAGGCAAATGTAGCCACACAAATAGAGGCACATAAAAAGGAAATGAATAAAAAAAAAATAGAAGCCATCTTGAAAAGACAGGAAATTACATTCAAACAGATGAAGGGAAAGGTGCAAGACATGAAAACAAAATTAGAATCAATTAAAAAAACACAAACAGAGAAAACCCTGGAGCTGGAGAAATTAGAAAAAAATCAGGAAGCACAAAGGTAAGCATCACCAACAGAATACAAGAGATGGAAGAGAGAATCTCAGGTGCTGAAGATACAATTGAAAAAATTGATACATTTCTCAAAGAAAAAGTAAGATCTGAAAAGTTCCAAACAGAAAACACCCAAGAAATCAAGGATGCCCTGAAAAGACAAAAATGTAAGAATAATAGGAAGAGATGGAAAAAGAAGATTCCAGGCTCCAAGGTCCCGAAAATATTTTAAAGAAAATCATAGAAGTTTTCCTAACTTAAAGAAAGAGATGTCCATTAACATAAAAAAGGCCTACAGAACAGAAATAGAATAGACAGAAAAGAAACTCCTTCCCTCACATAATGGTCAAAACACTAAATCTACAGGACAATGAAAAAATATTAAAAGCACCGAGGGAAAAATGCCTAGTAACATATAAAGGAAGACTTATCAGAATTATACCATACTTCTCAACAGAAACTATGAAAGCCAGAAGGGCCTCGACAGATATCATGCAGACTCAAAGAGACCACAGATTTCAACCCAGAATGCTATACACAGCAAAGCTTTCAATTAACATAGATGGAGAAAACAAAATACCCCATGACAAAACTGAACTTAAATAGTGTCTACACAGCAACCCAGACCTACAGAAGATACTAGAAGAAAAATGCCAATCTAATGAAATAAACTATGCCCCCCAAAACACAGGATATAGATAATTTTACAATAAAAAATTAAAAGAAAACATTGAAACATAGTAATAGCACCAACTCCACACTAAAAGGAACTAACATTCATTGATCATTATTATCTATCAACATCACCGGACTCAATTCTCCAATAAAAATACACAGACTAACAAAGTGGTTGCAGAAAGAGATACAAAATCATGCTACATCCAAGAAACACAAATCTGCAACAAAGATAAATACTACCTAAGAGTAAAGGGCTGGAAAAATGTTTTTCAAGCAAACGGACACAGAAAATAAGTAGGGTTAGCTATCCTAATATCTAATAAAATAGACTTTCAAACAAAATTAATTAAAAAAAAATGAAGAGGGACACTTCATTCTCATCAAAGGAAAAATCCATCAGGAAGACATTACAATCCTGAGTATCTATGCCCCAAATACAAGAGCACTTGCGTTTGTAAATGAAACATTATTAAAACATAAATCACACATCGATCCCAACACCTTAATAGTGGGAGACTTCAAAACTCCATTCTCACCAAGGGACAGATCATCTGGACAGAAGACAAATAGGGAAATAATGATACTTACAGAGGTCTTAAATCATATGGACCTAATAGATGTCCTCAGAACCTTTCACACAAACTAAAAAGAGTATACCTTCTTTTCAGCACTTCATGGAACCTTCTCTGAAACTGACCATATAGTCAGGCACAAAGCAAGTCTCAACAGATACAAAAAGATTGAAATAAGCCCTTATATCTTTACAGACTACCATGGCCTAAAACTAGACCTCAACAACAAGTGAAATAACAAAAAGCCTACATATACATGGAAACTAAACAATACTCTATTCAATGACCGATAGTTCTGGGGAAAATGAAAAGAGAAATTAGAGACTTACTAAAATTCAATGAAAATGAAGGCACAACTTACCCAAACTTATGGGACACAATGAAAGCAGTGCTAAGAGTAAAGTTCATAGCACTAAGTACCTCCAGAAAGAAGTTTAAGACATCTTATCCAAGCAGCTTAACAGCACACCTAAAAGCCCTAAGGGGAAAAAGAAGCAGACACACGAAAGAGGAGTAGATGACTGGAAATAATCAAACTCTGATTATTAAAGTCAGATTAAAACAATGAATTATAAACAAAGAAAATAATTCAAAGAATCAATGAGACCAAGAGCTGGTTCTTTGAGAAATCGACAAGACAGATAGATAAACCCTTAGCCAAAATAACTAAAAGGCAGAGACGAACTATCCAAGGCAGCAAAATCAGTAATGAAAAGGAGGACATAAAAACAGACACTGAGGAAATCAAAACAATCATCAGGTCTTATTACAAAAACGTATATGTTACAAAATTTGAAAATCTAAATGAAATGGACAATTTTCTTGATAGATTCCATTTACCATAATTAAATCAAGATCTGGTAAATAGATTAAATAGTACTATACCCCCCAAGGAAATAGGAGCAGTCATTAAAAGTTTTCCTTCAAAAACAAAAAAACAAAAACCAAAACCAAAAACAAAAAACCCAGGTCACACAGTTTCTGTGCAGAATTCTACCAGACCTTCAAAGATGATACATAAACCACACAAAGACCCAACAGAAAATAGAATTTCGTACCTATCTCTTATGAACATTGATGCAAAAATACTCAATAAAATATCTGCAAACCAAATCCAAGAACAGCTATAAGATATCATCCACCATGACCAAGTAGGCTTTATCCCAGGCAAACAGGGATGGTTCAATATATGGAAATCCATCAATGTAATCCACCATATAAACAAACTGAAGGAGAAAACCCAAATGACCACTCTTTAGATGCCAAAAAGGCATTTGACAAAATCCAACACCCTCTCATGTTTAAAGCCTTGGAGAGCTCAGGGATAAAAGGCACATGCATAAACATAGTATAGACAATATAACCATCCTATAGCCAATATCAAAGTAAATGGAGGAAATCTTAAATCAATCCCACTGAAATCAGGGACAAGGCAAGGCTGTCCACTCTCTCCATATCTCTTCAGCATAGTGCCTGAAGTATTAGCTAGAGCAACTAAAAGAGATTAGGGGATACAAATCAGAAAGGAAGAAGTCAAAGTATCACTATTCACAGATGATATGATAGTATACATAAGTGACCCCAAAAACTCAACAAGAGAACTCCTTCAGCTGATAAACACGTTCAGCAAAGTGGCTGGATAAAAACTTAACTAAAAAACAGTAGCCCTTCTGTATATGAAAGACAAAAAGGATGACAAAGAAATTAGGGAAACAACACCCTTTACAATAGCCACTAATAACATAAAAATACCTTGGTGTGACCCTAACCAAGAAAGTCAAAGATGTGTTTAAAAAATTTTCCAGTCTCTGAAGAAAGAAATAGAAGATATCAGAAGATGGAAAGATCTCCCATGCTCATGAATTGGTAAGATTAACATAGTGAAAATGGCCATCCTGCCAAAAGCAATCTACAGATTCAATGCAATTCCCATCAAAATACGAACACAATTCTTTACAGAACTTGAAAGAACAATTCTCAATTTCATATGGAAAAACAAAAAACCCAGAATAGTTAAAGAATCCTGTACAACAACAGATAATCTGGAGGTATCTCCATCTCTGACCTCAAGCTCTACTACAGAGCAATAGTAATAAAAACCACATGGTATTGGCATAGAGACAGAAAGGAGGATCAATGGAACTGAATAGAAGACCCAGAAATAAACCCACACAACTATCAATACTTGATTTTTGACAAAGAAGCCAGAACCATTCAATGGAAAAAAGACAGCATCTTCAACAAATGGTGCTAGTCCAACTGGATGTCTACATGCAGAAAAATGAAAATAGATCCATACTTATCACCCTGTACAAAACTAAAGTCCAAGTGAATCAAAGACCTCAACATAAATCCAGACACACTAAACCTGTTAGAAAAAAATGTGGGGAGTGTCTTGAACTCATTGGCACAGGAGACAACTTCCTAAACAGAACACCAACAACACAGGTTCTAAGATGAACAATCAATAAATGGGACTTCATAAAACTGAAAAGCTTCTATAAAGCAAAGGACACTGTTGTCAGAACAAAAGGACAGCCAACAGACTCTAAAAGGATCTATATCTGATTGAGGCCTAATATCCAGTATATATAAAGAACATAAGAAGTTAAACACCAACAAACCAAGTAATCCAACTTTAAAATGGGGTACAGAACTAAACAGAGAATTCTCAATAGAGAATATCGAATGGCAGAGAAACACTTAAAGAAGTAGCCCATGACAGCTCAGTACCCAAGTTCATTCCCTAGTAATGGGAACAGGGATTATCCCTGACATGAACTCAGTGGCTAGCTCTTTGATCACTTCTCCTGGAAGGGGGAGTAGCCTTGCCAGGCCACAGAGGAAAATAATGCAGTCATTTCTAATGAGACTTGACAGGCTAGGGTCAGATGGAAGGGGAGGAGGACCTCCTCTACAGTGGATTTGGGAAGGGGCAAGGGAGGAGATGAGGGAGGGAGACAGGGTTGGACTAGGAGGAGATGAGTTAGGGGCCTACTGCAAGTATACAAAGTGAATAAAGTATAATTTATAAAAATATAAATAAAATAAAAATTAAATTAATTTAAAAAGAAAAAAAGAATGCTCAATATCCTTAGTTATAAGGGAAATGGAAATCAAAACGACCCTGAGAATTTACCTTAAGCCCATTAAAATGGTATATATTCACTCATAAGTGGATATTAGACATATAATATAGGATAAACATACTCAACTCTGTACACCTAAAGAAGCTAAACAAGAAGGAAGACCCTGGGTAAGATGATCAATCGTCACTAAGAAAGACAAATGGCTGGACATTGAAGGAGTTTGAAAACGGAGAATAGGACAGGAGCCTATCACCAAGGGCCTTTGAAAGACTATACCCAGCAAGGTATTAAAGCAGATGCTGAGATTCATAGCCAAACCTTGGGTAGAGTAGAGGGAATCTTATGAAAGAAGGGGAAATAGAAAGACCTGGAAGGGACAGGAGCTCCACAAGGAGAGTAACAGAATCAAAAGATCTGGGCACAGGCTTTTTTTTTTCTTCTGAGACGGATACTCCAACCAATGACCATGCATGGAGATGACCTAGAACCCCTGCACAGATGTAGCCCATGGCAGGTAAGTCTCCAAGTGGGTTCCCCAGTAGGGGTACAGTGGCTGTCTCTGACATGAACTCAGTGGCTGGCTCTTCGATCACCTCCCCCTGAGGGAGGAGCAGCCTTACTAGGCCACAGAGGAAGACAATGCTGCCAGTCCTGGTGAGACCTCATAGGCTGGGCTCAGATTGAAGGGGAGGAGGACTTACCCTATCAGTGGACTTGGGGAGGGGCATGGGAGGGAGGAAAAGAGGGAGGGGTTGGGGTTTGAGAGGGGATTAGGGAGGGTCTACAGCTGGGATACAAAGTGAATAAACTATTTTATAAAAAAGTAAAATAATTTTTAAAAGGTATGAAAAACAAATAAACATGCAGAGAGATGCAGAGACTCACTCAGAAGTGTGAAGGCAGAATTATAATTCACACTTTTAGAGGAGAAACCCAGATCATCTACAAAGAGAGCTCTAAAGTACTGAGTAGAAAGATTGCAGGTTCTGAAGTCTATGTTGTAGATTCCAATCCTGGCCATATAGCTTTTAGCAAGTTCCACTTTGTGAAACTACATTTCATTTTTTAGTAAGCTGATCATCTCAAAGCTATTGGGAAAACTCACTGAGTTAACAAAATCATCTTCAAGGATTATCCTTCCAGCCTTAGGCCTTTGGTGAAAGAGATGGCAAGACAGGTCCTAGATCACTTAGGGAATTTTTGCCCAGGCCTCTGAGGGAATCTAAGAGCATCTGTTTGACTAATGATGGCCACTAGTGGACCTGACCCTAGAGGGTTGAAGAGAAAGAAGCTGTGGGAGAGATTGTCATAGATTATTGACAAAGAGGGAAGGATAATGAAAAAGGGGTAGTTACCACATCTCCAGGAAACACATAGGGCTAGATGAAACACTAGTGGTCTGGGTATATGCCATGACTAGTAGTTATTAGCACCTCACATTTGCCTTGGATGAATTTGCTGCTGATCTCAGGTTAAGATCTTTTTGCCTTTAGTTGTCATTTTTCACCTTCATACTAGAAGGATTGCAAAACCCCCTCCCATCATCTTTTTCTTACCATTCAGTTGTTTCTTTATATGTATTAGTGTGTATATTTGTGTGTGTGTGTATGTGTGTGTGTGAAAAGAGGTATCCATAGATGTTCAAGATGTATGTTGCTGATCCAGCTGAGACATGATAATAGCTATAGAAAAAGTCCCTAGTGGGAAGAAGAAAGCAAAGGCCTCAGGAATGACCTTATATAAGTCATGTTTACACCTCAGTGTCCAGATTTCTCATATATAAAAATGGAAATGAACTGTGCCTAGGTCCCTACACATATATGTCCAGTGGGTATCTAACTTCCCCCTGGTGGAAGAGGATATGTTCAGTACTGATGAAACTTGATGTGCTGGGATAGGTAGAGGTAGGGGGGGGGGGAGAGGTCCTCTTTTCTGAGAGGTAGGGAAAGGAAGAACAAGGGGAAGAAAGAGGAGGGGATTACAATTGAGATGTAAAGTAAATAAATAAATAAATTTTTAAAAGATGGAAATGGAGAAAAACATGAAGTGATTACATTCAAATCAAGAATGGAACAGGGCTGTACACTGGACACATTCCTTTCAGTTTAATGTTTTTAAGCTGTACCTAGAGTAATTAGACAAGAAAACAAAGTTAAAGAGGTATTAATAGGAAAAGAAATCAAAGGGGATGATAATACATAAGACATCCCAAGTATTCTACCAGAGGTCTTTTAAAAATTATCAATACTTTCGTCGTGTTTACATTTCCTTTTTTCTTTAAAAACCTTTTAAACATTTTATATATCACTCAATGTGTATAAGAGTTCCAATTGTCATCACCAACACTTGGTATGCTCTGTTTTCCTCAGTTTTTATTAGATTAATAGACGGGTATATCTCAGTGTTGTTTTTGTTTACACTATCCTAACAACAAATGATACTGTGTTCTTTCTGTCCAGGTGACCTTTTCGGTCCATAAGTATGTATTTTATTTGACCACAATGGAATAAAATTGGAAATCAACAACAGAAAAATCTGTAGAAATTCTGCAAACTGATGGAGATTGAATAACACATCACTGAAAGGGTAAAAAAAAAAAGAAAGATGAAAATCTACTTGTATTCTACTGTTAGTTTACTTTCTCTTTTACTTGGGAAATTGTTGAGTTTATTTAAAAAGCTTTTTGTTGCCATCAACATGATCAAAGTTTTTGTCATCTAATCATATGCAGGGAATTTAAATTGAAACATTTTCTCACATTAAATCACATTTTATCCCTTGGAACTGGCCTATTCATTTAATTCACAGTAATACTGAATATGCTATCAAATTATTTAAAATATTTGCTACTGTGTGAGAGCTCCTGGCTCAAAAGTTATTTATATATGATATTCTCACTTGGTATTGGAATCAAGGAGAATTGGCCTAGCAAAATGAATTGAAAAATAGCCAATGTCTCTGAATGGTTTGGCAGAGTTTATGTGTGATAAATAATCTGTTTCTTCTAGATCAGTTTGTACAACTGTACTTAAAAACTACCTTTTCCTGAAACATTTGATGGTGGTTTATGTTTTAAATAGAGTTTCAATGTATATTCTTGTAACAGATACTTAATGGATCAATTTCACTTAGAAGAGCAAGTTTAATAAAAGATATAATATATTTAATATAAATATTGTATGTGTGATGTTTGGATCAAACAAAGGGTCTAATGCATGCTATCATATATTGCAAGCCCCTAATATAATTTTTAAGACAAAAATGTAACTCATAGTTATAGAGAAAACTTTACTACAAAAATTCACACTTACTTTCATCTCTTGCTGCTAGAATAATTGGAAGTAAATACAAGCCGTAAGATTTTATATCTAAGATTTTCCCTTACTTTGTTATAGAAGCGTTTTTATGAAACATAAAGCCATTGTAATTATACTTCTTAAAAAAATAAGCAATCACTGATGGGCTATCAAGGTATCTCAGCATGTAAACTAGCTTGATGCCTAGTCTGAAGCCCTGAACTCAAATCCCTATAGCCTGCCCACATAGTAGAGAGAAAATCAGCTCCACAAAGTTGGCCTCTCACTCCTGCATCCAGTATGGCTTGGTTCTATACACCTCACTGGGGTAAAAAGATAATGAAGACAGGACAGACAGTGTTACAGAAAAGCTGAGATCAGGTGGACCATGTTTGCTCTTATAGAGCTGTAACAACTATTAAACAATTTGGAACCTCAGTACAAGAAGGAAGGATTAGCTAGTGTCAGTGAGAAGACTCTTTAGGGGAGCAGAATTAGGCTGTAATATCCAGAATAAGAAAGCTGCCAGTAGATGCTTTCTGACAGACAATCTGTCAACATTTGCACACAGACCAGAGGAAGGCTTTGCCAATTTCCTGGTCTCAAAGAAGGCTGTGTCAATTCCCATGGGTCTGAGGCATTAGTTCTTACCAGTAAAACATATTCAGTTCATTATGTTGCATCCAGACTGAACTTGTCTTCTTCCCCTGTGGCCTGTCAAGGTATTCCTGCCAGGGAAAAGTGATCTAAAATCTAATAAGTGAGTCTTTGTCCCATGCAGTCCCCACTTCCCTTACTAGAGTACCCACTTGAAATCTAAGCTGCTACATCTTTGTAGGGGACCTTGTTCCAGTTTTTGCATGGTCCTTCCTTGATGCTTCTCAGCAAACCGCTGTGAGCCCTAGTAAGTTGGCTCTGTTGGTTTTCTTGTGGAACTCCTGTCACCTCCAAGTCCTTTTCTCTCTTCTCCCACTATTGCCAAAGACTCCCTATGCATTGTCCAATGTTTAGCTGTGAGTCTCAGCATCTATTTTGAGGCACTGCTGAGTAGAGCTTCTCAGAAGACAACTCTGATAAGCTCCTGTTTGCAAGTTTGGCAGAATATTGTTCATAGTGTTAGGGGAGGCACTCTCTGATAGGGTGGGTCTTTGGTTGGGCCAGCCATCAGTTGGGCATTTGCTCAATCTCTGCTCTATATGCTCTATCTTTATCCCTGCATATCTCATAGGTGGGGTAAGTTTTGGGGTGAAGTTTTTGTAGGTAGGTTGGTGGTCCCCACCCTTCATTAGAAGACTAGTTAAGCTAGAGGGTGTCCCTTTAGTCTCTGTGTCCTCTGCTACTAGGAGTCTCTGCTTGAGTACCCTCATATCTTACCATGAGCCTACCCTGACTTAGGTCTCCATTTTGTCACAGAGATAACCCCATCCCCAGTTTCTCTTTTCTCTACAGGCCTTCTGTCCTCTCGCCGTTTTTCTCTCCAGGTTTGATCTCTGCCTCTTAACTCTCTGTGCCCCCATGTTTACCTTGTTCCCTATATTCAACCATTACCTCTGTCTATTCTATCTCCCCTTCCAAGTGAGATTTAGGCATCCTCCTTAGATCCTCCTAACTACATGTATTCTTTGGGTCTGTGCCTCATAGTATGCTTATTCTAGTATGCTTATTCTGTACTATATAGCTAAAAATCTACTTATATGTGAGTACACGTGCATCTTTGTGGATCTGGGATACCTCACTCAGGATGATCTTTTCTAGTTCCATCTATTTGCCTGAAATTTTCACAATCTCCTTATTTTTAACAGCTGAGTAGTACTCCACTGTGTAAATGTGCCACCATTTATCTATCCATTTTTTCAGCTGAAGAAGATCTAGGTTGTTACAAATAAAGCTTCTATGAACATGGTTGAAGAAGTATCCTTGTTGTATGCTGGAGTATCTTTTGAGCATATGCCCAGGAGAGGTATAGCTGGGTCTTGAGGTAAATTTATTTTCTGAAGAAAGCACCACATGGATTTCCAAAGTGGTGTACAAGTTTACACTCCCAGCAGCAATGGAAGAATGTTCCCCTTGCTTTCCCTTGAGATTTTGATCTTAACCATTCTGACTGGTGTGAAACACAATTTCAGTATCCTTTAAATTTGCATTTCCCTAATGTCTAAGGAATCTGAGCTTTTTAAAAGTGTTTCTTGGTCATTCGAGATTCCTCTGTTGAGAATTCTTTGATTAGTTCTGTGCCCCATTTTTAATTGAATAATTATGTTTATTGGTGTTTCATTTCCTGAGTTCATTTTATATTTGGGATATTAGCCCTTTGTCGAATGTAAGATTGGTGAAAATCTTACCCAATCTGTAGATTGTCTTTTCATTCTATTGACAGTGCCCTTTGTTTCACAGATGCTTTTCAGTTTCAAGAGGTCTCACTTATTAATTGTTGATCTTAGAGCCTTAGCGGTTGGTGTTTTGTTCAGGAAGTTGTCTCCTGCACCAATGAATTAGAGGCTCTTTCCTACTTTCTTTTCTAATAGATTTAGTGTATCTGGTATTATATTGAGGTTATTGATCCACTTGCATTTGAGTTTTACACAGGAAGATAAATATGGATCTACTTGCATTTTTTTATGTGAAGATATCACCATTTGTTGAAGATGCTGTCTTTTTTCCATTGTATAGTTTTGGCTCCTTTGTCAAAAAATCAAGTGTACATAGGTATGTGGAGTTATTTCATGGTCTTCTATTTGATTCCATTGGTCAACCAATCTATTTGTATGCCAGTGCCATGCAGTTTTTGTTACTATTGCTCTGTTGCATAGCTTCAAGTCAGGGATGAAGATACCTCCAGAAGTTCTTTTATTGTATAGGATTGTTTTAGCTATTCTGGATTGTTGTAGCTTTTTCCATATGAAGTTGAGAATTGTTCTTTCAAGGTCAGTAAAGAATTGTGTTGGTATATTGATGGGGATTGCATAGAATCTGTAGATTGCTTTTGGTAAAATGGCCATTTTTACTCTGATAATCCTACCAATCCCTGAGCATAGGACATTTTTCCATCTTCTGATATCTTCTTCAGTTTCTTTCTTCGGTTACTTGAAGTTCTTGTCGTACAGTCTTTCACTTGCTTGGTAAGAGTTACACCAAGGTACTTTATATTACTTGTAGCTGTTGTGAATGGTGTAGTTTCCTTAATTTATTTCTTGGCCTGTTTGTAGCTTGTGTACAGAAGACCCACTGATTTTTTTTTAAATTAATCTTGTATCCAGCCACTTTTCTTTGGTGTAATTTTTGGGTCACTTACATATACTACGATATCATCTATAAATAGGGATACTTTGACTTCTTCCATCCAAATTTGTATCACTTTGATATCCTTTAGTTGTCTTATTGCTCTAGCTAGAACTTAAAGTACTATATTGAACAGGTAGGGAAAGAGTAGGCAGCCATATATTGTCCCTGATTTTTCTGGAATTGCTTTGAATTTCTCTATATTTAATTTGATGTTGGCAAACAGATTGCTGTATATTGCCTTTGTTATGTTTAGATTGGGGCCTTATATCCATGATATCTTCAAGACTTTCATCATGAATGGATACTGGATTTTGTGAAGGCTTTTTCTGCGTCTGTTGAGATGATCATGTGATTTTTTTTCTTTGAGTTTCTTTATATGGTGGATTACCTAGATGGATTTTTGTATATTGTACCATCCCTGTATTCCTGGGATGAAGCCTGCTTGATCATGGTGGATGATGTGTTTGATGTGTTCTTGTTCAGTTTTTGAAGATTTTATTGAGTATTTTTGCATTGATGTTCATGAATGAAATTAATCTGAAATTCTATTTCTTTGTTGAGTCTTTGTGTGTGTTAAGTATCAGGGTGAGTACAGCTTCATAGAATGAATTTGGCAATATTACTTCAGTTTTTATTTTGCAGAATAGTTTGAAGAGTATTGTTATTGGCTCTTCTTGGAATGTCTGGTAAAATTCTGTGCTAAAATCATCTGGACCAGGGCTTTTTTTGTTGTTGTTTGGGAGACTTCTGATGACTATTTCTATTTCCTTAGGGGTTATAGGACTGTTTAAACTGTTTACCTCATCTTGATTTAGCTTTGGTAGGTAAAATCTATCCAGAAAAATCATTAATTTCTTTTAGATTTTCCAGTTTTGTGGAATATAGGCTTTTGAAGTAAGACCTAACAATTTTTTTTATTTCCTCAATGCCTGTTATTATGTCCCCCTTTTCATTTCTGATTTTGTTAATTCGGATACTCTCCTTCTGACTTTAAGTTAGTTTGGCTAAGAGTTTGACTATCTTGTTGATTTTCTCAAAGAACCAGTTCTTAGTTTTGTTGATTCTTTGTATAGTTTTCTTTGTTTCCAATTTACTGATTTCATCCCTGAGTTTGATTATTTCAGGTTGTAGACTCTTTTGTGGTTTTTCTCCTTCCTTCTGTTGTAGAGCTTTCAGGTGTGCTGTTAAGTTATTAATATGGAGTCGCTTAGTGCTATGAACTTTCCTCTTAGCACTGCTTTCATCGTGTCCTATAAGTCTGGGGGGTATGTTGTGCCTTAATTTTCATTGAATAATAGATAGTTTTTAGTTTCTTTATTTCTTCCCAGATGCAGCGGTCATTGAGTAGGGAGGTGTACAGCTTCCGTGAGTTTGTAGCCTTTCTGTTGTTTCTGTTACTGTTGAGTTGCAGCTTTAATCTATGATGGTCTGATAAGATGCAGGGGGGTTATTTCAAACTTCTTTTCTCTGCTGAGGCTTGCTTTTTGACCAAGTATATGGTCAAATTTGGAGAAGGTTCTGTGAGTTGCAGAGAAGAAGGTATATTCTTATTGTTTTGGTGAAATGTTCTGTACGTATCTGTTAGGTACATTTGATTCATGACATCTGTTAGTTTCTTTATTTCTCCATTTAGTTTCTGTCTTCATGATCTGTCCATTGGAGAGCACTGGGTATTGAATTCCCGCTATTAATGTGTGGGGTTCCATGTGTGACTTAAGCTTTAATAATGTTTCTCTTATGAATGAGGGTGCCCTTGCATTTAGGGTCTAGATGTTCAGAATTGAAATGTCATCTTGGTGGATTTTTCCCTTTGATTAGTATGAAGTATCCTTCTTCATCTCTTCTGATTAATTTTGGCTGAAAGTCTACTTTACTAGATACTAGAGTGACTACTCCAACTTTCTTCTTGGGTCTGTTTACTTGGAAAACCTTTTTCCAGCCCTTTACTCTGATGTAATGTCTATCTTTATTGCAGAGGTGTATTTCTTATATTCATCAGAAAGATAGGTTCTGATTTCATGTTCATTCTGTTAACCTGTGTCTTTTTATTGGGGAGTTGATGCTATTGATGTTGAGAGATATTAATGACCAGTTGTTACTTCCTGTTATTTTGATGCTGCTGGTGGTAGAGGGTGTTTGTGTGATTCATTTCTTTTGTTTTTGCTGATGTGGGATTCTTTCCTGTGTTTTCCTGGTAGTAGTTAGCCTCCTTGAGTTGGAGATTTCCTTCTAGTATCTTCTATAGGGCTGGATTTGTGGATTAGTACTGTTTATATTTGGTTTTGTTATTGAATATTTTGTTTTCTCATTCTATGGTGATTAAAAGTTTTGCTGGGTATAGTAGTCAGTGCTGACATCTGTGGTCTCTTAGTGTCTATAAGATATCTGTCCAGTCCCTCTGGTTTTTTGAGTTTCTGATGTCAAACGTAAATAATTTCAGTAAGTAATCATTGAATGCTCAGTTGTTCATGCTTTCCACACAAACAGAATTTTTATTCTATTTTTGAAATTATAATATAATTACATCATTTCTTCTTGCTTTCCGCCTTTAAACTTTCTCTTACACCTCACCTTGCTTAATTTCATAATAATAGCATTTAATTATTGTTATGTTTATAGATGCATATATTCCTAAATATATAAATGCAACATTCTGAGTTTGTACAATGTTACTTGTATGTACATGTTTTCAGGGCTGACCATTTGGTATTGCATAACTGATTGGTGTGCTCTTCCCTGGAGAAGACTATTTCTCTCTCTCTGAACATTCTTTAGTTGCCTGTAGTTCTTTCTTTGTGTAAGGTTGAGGCATCTTTGGATTTTTCCCATTCACTTTTGTGTATCTGTTGTTATTGTCTTAGTTCAGTTCATGTTTGAGTAGTCATGTCAGTAAGACTTTACATGTGTGGCTTCTGACATTACTAGGAGACACAATCTCACAGCAAACTCCTCATCCTCTGGCCTTTACGATCTTTCTGCCTGGTCTTCCACACTGTGTCTGGGCCTTATGTACACAAGTTGTCTTGTAGAGAGTGTATCTGAATCAATGTCATCTATGCTACAATTATTCATAATGTTCCTTATTTTTTTGTTGTTGTTCTTTGGTTTCTCCTTTCATTACTTCCATTTTTCCTGGTAATTAAGTAAAATAAATGGTAATAAACTTGAGTCCTCTCCACTCTCCCAAAATGTGGGCTCTGCTCAATGAAACATTTATGGTGTCTCCTAAGTTTTCACATTATGGGATACTGCAGCCGCATTGTATAGAATTAGCCTTTTATTTAAGGAAACTTTCTTTCGTTTATTGGATAAGTAGTCCAGAGACCTTGGTCTTATGTTGTTATTTGGAGGCTCTATCAGCTCAAAGAACAAAATAACTTTATGTGTATTATATAAAATATTTCATAGTTCACATAAATGCATACATAAATATATTATACAGATGATACATGTACACATACTTCAAATATTTATATAGTAATATTAGACTTCAAACCTGGGACAAATGGCTGAGGTGCCTAGTTAACATATCAAGGCGGACCTGTCTATCCAGTTCTTCCTGCATCTGTTATAGAGCCCTCCTGAACTCTCCAGCCCAAAGGGCTGAGCTGCTTTTGTCTATAAAACCCATCCATTTTGGTTACCTACCATTTAGGCCTCCTGACTGCTATACCTCATTCCCTTCTCTCCCCGTTTTTTTTTCTCTCCCCCTCCCCCAAAGCCTCAACTTATTCTAGTCTCTGAATTCTCTCAGAGGTCTATGCCTCTACCTATACTCTCTTTTTATCTATAATAAACTTTCTCCTCCACCATACCTAAGAGCAGCCATATTTCCTTTCCTTTTTATTATTATTTCTTGTGTTCATTCAACTGGTTGTTTGTATCTATACTGCATTTCATCTTGGAATATTTTTAATTTTTTTAAAACAAGAAGGTTTATATGAAATTCTGGGTCTTAAGTTGAAAAGCAGAAAAGGAAAAAGTTATTTCAATCTTTATACTGTAACTTTTATGACTAAGTATGTGTGTTATGTATGTATCATTAAACTATCATAACATAACTCCACTGTTTTAAAAGTTATCACATTATTAACCAGTTTACACTTTTCTTCATTTACCCAATATTTCTTCTCTTACCTAAATTCTGTGTGAGTGGAGGCATATGCAACCCAGTAATTCCAATTCACTGTGTTCACAGAATAATATACATTTATGGATTGTAGATATCCTGGTAGGTCTTATAGATTCATAGACTGAGTGAGTGGCTTCTATCCCAGGTCATTTAGGATTAGCTCTGTTTGTGCTTGTTTACTGTTCTCTATGTTGAAGAGGCAGTTTTCTGTGTAATTCATCTGTTATATCCAAGAAAAGTCATCGATTTTAATCTCATTCAACTTTTTTCCCTTGTAACAATGGGAGTTAAAAAGTCATACTATATTTAAAGTAAAATTCAATTGTTTGAATATTTTTAAAAATCAAAGATGTACAAAAATAAAGTAATAAAATAATAAGAATAACATAATAATAATAAAATAACATAAACCTGTGTAATCACTATTAGGTTTTATTTAGAAAACATTCTTATAACCATTCTGTAATTTAATTTGAGGGAATGAAACTTAAGTCTCAAGCCAATCAAGTGTCTACTGAAAAATGAATCAGCACAATATACTCAGAGGAAGTTTTAGTCTCAATAGGGCATTATGACTCAAAATAAGAACCTCATATATGCTAGGCAAATTCTCTACTACAGGACTGCATCAGCCTCAGATAATTTGTACTTTTTGCTCTTATAAAATCGGGCGCTACCAGTAATGTATGTTGTATATATGTCTGAAGGTATTCAAAATAAAATCACAGTAGGCCATTATTTCTAGGTCAAATAATAGGTGCATTTTCCATTTCTTTGGCCCCCTCCCTCATCTCCTCCCGGTACCACCCTCCCTTCCTCTCCTATTCAATTGATAGGGGAGGTCCTCCTCCATTACTATCTGACCCAAGCCTATCATGTCTCATCAGGAGTGTTTGGACCCTCTTTTTCTGTGGCTTAGTAGAAGTATTACTTTTTAAGAACTACCTGGTTACCTGGTTTTTATTTATCATTTTTATTTTTGTTGTTTTTATATTATCCCATTCATCAGAATCTGACTTAGTTTGATTATATCTTTTTCTCTGCATTTTTTTACAAATATCTTATTATTTTCTGGTTTTCATATAATTTCTCACAAATGCATTTAAAAATTATACATTTTCTCTGAATATTGTCATTCACATCAATTATGCAGGCAGATATACATGAAGATAATACTGCCTTTCATGTTCACACATTCAAATATTTAAACTTTCATCTTTTCTTTTTTCTTTTTTATTATTAGTTACATTTTATTAACTCTGTATCCTTAAGAAAAGAGAACACACACACATACATATACAACCTAATTAAGGTTCATTAAAATATACTATTTAAATACTGTATTTCTTTTACTAGGTTCTCTCAATGTGTTTATTACTGGGGAAGTATTAGTAATTCTCCACCTTTGTATTTCTTTGTCTATTTGTTTATATTCATCATCATACTCATGCGATGTTTTTCTCAATCTGTCACGTGTTTATTTTGAAGCCCAATATGGATCAAGGTTATGGTTTATATGATTTGTGTTTAGAAAATTTGAATATTTAGTCTTTTATCATATAATCAATTTTGGCAACAATTTCACTGAGTGATTTACCTTTTTACATGTTTATTACATGTGTTCTTTGATAATATTCTATATGAATATACTGCATTGTTATTATTGGCACTTTTCACTGTTTTTTAAATATTTCTCCTACCCTTGTAAATCTTCTCTTTATACCTACAAATTGTTTGTCCATATTCATGGGTTTTGTTTCATTTTGCTGAACATCAAATTTAACCAGAGGTATGTGTGTGTCCATGTGCGTAGAACCATTCAATGGAGCCTGATGGACTCACTGATGAGTACACAACTAAAGATAATTTCATATATGTATATAGTTTGGTTAAAAAGCCTTTTAGTATACTAATTCTCTATCACCTAACTCTATGTCTATTGCCAATGGCCTTAATCAATGTGACTAAGGGTTTAGAAGCAGTTTGCTCTGTTTGGTCAGTCTTGGACTCACAATCCAGTTATTTTACTTCTGTGCTATCCCTTGAATGCTATCTATTTACTGATTTGAGCCTGAACTCAAGCACATCTTTGTTCCAGGCATTGAAAATGAGAAAGAATGTATCTAACACAAATGCTTTATTTGTACAGTATATATGGATGTGTTACACACACACAAACAAACACACATTCTCTAAGGTTCATTAAATTATACTATTCAAATATTGTATTTCTTTTACTAGTTTTTTTCTCTCAACATGTTTATTCTTGAGGAAGTATTAGTAATTCTTTATCATTATTAATATCTCCATTTTTTCTTTCATGTCTGAATTTTTTGGTTCCCATATTCCATAGAAAAACTGTCAGGTTAATGTTAAAGCTCATTATCAATGTGGTATTTTAAACATAATAATTACTGAATTTGGTTTTGGAATAAATTCTGTCTGTGTGATGGTAAATTGTCTTTGTTGTTCAAATTTGTTTGGACATGTCTGTAGGCTTCGATTTCTCACCAAATCTACTTTATTTGGGGTTTTTAAACACCTTTACCTCCCTTCCAACCCCCCATACCTTAGGTAGGGGATTAGTAGGGGAAAGGGCTGTAGACCTCTTTTGTTTGCTTCATGTTGAGTAGGGTTGGTGGATCTTTTGGGGATTATCAAACTCAGTAGTCAGGATACCAGCAGTCTAGTCCAGGGGTCAACACCAAGCAGCAACATGAAGTCATAGAAAGCTGCAAGACTTAATGGATTGCCCCAAGAATGTCTCTAGAACATTTCTCTTTGCAAAGTCAACTGTCAAAGGACAAAGATCACCACAGCAATGTTGATCCAAAAAGCAATGCCTCAATCATTGTGAGTGGGCCTGTATATATCTTCTCTCCTCAAAGTCAATCCATGGATGTTTGCAGGTGGCAAAAGTCACAGCCCTTGCAAGAGAGAACTCACAGCAAAACATCACCTCACCTCTTACAAGCCAATCTGAGCAAAACATCGCATGGCCAGCCTACAACAAAACATCACATGACAAAACTGAGTCTTCAAGGAAACAAGAAATTTCCACTTCATATCTCCGTTTCTGTTTAAAAAAATGTTACTTTTAACATTAACAGTCTACACACAATAAGAATAATTATAAGAACCATAAAACTGGAACTTTACTTCAAACAATAGTCAAACAAAGTAACATTAAATTTTCATCAATATGCGATAATTAAACCAATAGCTTTTAAGTTTCCAAAGCTACACAAAATAACCTTAAATTTCCATCAATATACAATAGAAAATAATGGAAATTTACACAAACCTTAAATTTCTATCCATATGCAACTAAAAAACCCTCAAATTTTTATTAATATACATTAATCCATAACAAGGTTAAACAACACATCAAGCAACCAAAAACATCCTGCCCATCTTTTGGGAATGGGGAAGTCCTGTGGGCACCTTTTGGGTGAACTATAAAAATTTGGGATATTAGCCAATCCCAAGAAACCTAGCTTTATCTTTTTTCCCCCATTATCTGTGTTATCTGTTCTGCCTCCGTGTTGTCTGCCCTTTGGGCTAGCCATTTGGAAGATGATTTGTAGGCAAATTTCGGAAAAATCAGTAATTGAGGCAGTTTGTGAGAATAAAGCAACTGGGATTTTTGCTTTGTGAAGACATTCATGTCTCAGGAGATAGGTCGTTTACACTGGTTAGATCTAAGCTTTATAAGTTTTGTTGGTTACCTATTTTGTCATTCCCTGTAGATACATAAGCATAACCACGTCCCCATCTCAAAACTATTGCAGGTTTCCATTCTAGTGTTGCCATATCCTTATTGTATATTGGGTTCTTTAGTTTTTTTTCTATAACCCAGTGTCTTTCATCTGCCATTGTACTTTTTCACTAACATTAAGAAATTTAGATTTAACAAAGCATTATTTAGTCTGTCCTTGAGTTTTTTTAACTCTTCCTTTTTGTTAAATAAGCATGTCTTTTAAGATAAGTTGGCTCTTTCTACAACTGCTAGTCCTGTAAGATTGTGTGGAAAACCTGTAATGTGCTTTATATAGTAATATGCAAAAAGTGTTTCATCTTATTGGATATATATGTGGGAGCATTATCAGTCTTAATTTGTGCAGGTATCCCAATAATTACTATTATTTCTAATAAGTGTGTAATTACGTAATCAGCCTTTTCAGAAATTAAAGCAGTTGCCCATTAAAACCCTGAGTATGTGTCAATGGTGTGGTGTATATACTGTTGTTTTCCAAATTCTACAAAATGAAAAACATCCGTCAGCCAGATTTTACTTTGTTTGGTATCCCTA
Organism: Pachyuromys duprasi; assembly: GCA_028658305.1. Classification (NCBI taxonomy): domain Eukaryota; kingdom Metazoa; phylum Chordata; class Mammalia; order Rodentia; family Muridae; genus Pachyuromys; species Pachyuromys duprasi. The sequence goes on from CM053742.1 coordinate 120,370,747, forward strand.
GGTTACTACCAGCAGGTAATGGAATTTGGTTGTATAGAGAATATGTAGGACATTTTTTTTTCATTATTTCTTTGGCTTGTTGCCAAGTGATAGAAAGTTTTTCTTTAAATCTTTCCCATTAACCTGAAGCTTCTCATGACATTTTGAGGATTCTAACACAGTCTCTATTACTACATGGTCAGTTTCCTCATTTCCTTGTGCCAGTGGAACAAGCAAACCTGTATGAGACCATATATGAGTAATGTATAATGGATAGTTTCTACTTCTGATGGCCAGTTGTAATCACATGAATAACAAGGGGTTTTTTTTAGTTATTAGGGACAAATTCAGCAGTAGCTATATGCAAAACAACTCCATGCATATAAAGAATTAGTAATTATACTAAGGGATGCAGGAAAATCTAATAACACCATAAACATTGCATACAGTTCTGATTTTTGAATGGAGGTACAGGGACTTTTTATCACCTTGCTTATTTTGGCTGACATCCCCAACTTGTTTGCATCAGTATAGAATGTTGATGCCTCTGGAAGAATTTAATTAGTTCTTTTTAGAAACTGAATGCATTTGGTTTTAGGATATTTATTATTAATTTCTCACAAGTAGTTAGTACAAGCTCTTTGCCAATCTTCACTGATCACTCACAATGAGATTATCTCAGCATTAGTAAGAGGTACGACAATTTTGGCTGGGTCTGTTCCTGAAAATTGACATAGTCTTGTTCTATCTTTTATAATTAATTCAGAAATCTTTTCTATTTATAACTTTTGCTTTGTTTATATGCTAAGAAAATCCATTCCATAATACTATCTTCCATTTGCATAATAAGCCAGTAGGAGAATGAGTTGAAGGCAAAATGACCAAAAGTCAATCAAGTTTAGGATCAATTAGATCGATATATGCATCTTGCAGGCTTTGTTCTACAAGAGCTAACTTGTTTTCTGTTTCAGCTATTAGACATCTAGGACCGTTTAAATTTGAATCTCCTTGTAATGTTTGAAACAAATTACTTAACTTATAAGTATTCAATTCAATTGTAGGTCTCAGACAGCTAATATCTCCCAATAATTTTTGAAAATTATTAAGAGGTTGCAATTGATCCTTACAGAGCTGTACCTTTTGTGGTAGAAATTTTTGTTGATTGATTCTATAACTCAAATAACTAAGTCAATCTCCTCTTTGTATTTTTTCTGGAGCAATCTGTACCCCCTAACTTGGCAGAATTCTTTGTGTTTTCTTTAACATGTCCTCTAACATATCTGCATCAGAATCAGCCACCAAAAATATCATCCATGCAATGATATATGATAGATTGAATAAATTGTCTATGAATTATTTCTAATGGTTGTCCCACAAAACACTGACATAAAGTTGGACTATTTTACATTCCCTGTGGCAACACCTTTCAGTGGTATCTCTTTATTGAACCACTATTGTTCAAAGTATGTACTGAGAAGGCAAACATTTTCCTATCCTGCTCATGAAAAGGTATTTGAAAAATCAATCTTTCAAGTCAATTATTATTATGGGACATGATCAAGGTAACAAAGAAGGTAAAGGAAGTACAGGCTATAAAGGAACCATTGGTTGAATTACTCTATTAACTGCTCTTAAATCTGTTATCCTCCATTTTCCTGATTTATTTTTTATAAGAAACACAGGGGAATTCCATGGGCTGGTAGTCTTTTCTATATTTTGAGCCTACAGCTGCTCTTGTGCCAGTTGTTCAAGTGCCTGCATTTTTTTTATGGGCCACTGTTCTTGCCACACAGGTCTGTTTGTTATCCATTTCAGAGGCAAGGCTCTTGGTATTTTAGCAGTGGCCCTTTTTATAAATTTGGAGACTCAATTCCTGTGATATATTGTGTTTGGACAAAGGGAACAGCTTGTACTTTTTCTTGATCACCTGTATGAATACCTTAGCATCCACAATTTCTCATTTTCTGTCCTTGGTATTGCAGGAACACTAATTTTTAGACCAATACCCCATTGTTGTTAAAGATCCCTTCCCCATAAATTTATGGGTATGTCAGCCACATAGGTTCTCAACTTCCTTGTTTGCCTTTCTGATCCCACATATTTAATTCATTGGACACTTTGTCTTATTTGTGATAATTTATCATTTCCTATAAACTGTCTATAAACCTTCTGAAGTGGCCAATCTGAATGCCAAGACTTTGGGGAAAGTATACTGACATCAGCTCCAATATCCACCCAATCTTCCATTTCAACACTGTTCATTTGTGCCATTAATTTGGGACTCTGATCATTAACCATTGTTTGCCAGAACTCACATTTACCAGTAGTCCCAGAAGCCCCCATTCTTTGGACTGGAGAAGCCTTGCCCTTGATGTAAGGAAACAGTAACAGCTGAACAATTCTATTCCTGCATTATTTTGCATCTCTTTTTTCACATATGCCATGATTTTAATTTCTTCCTTGTAATTCTCATCTATGATATCTGGATGCACAATAAATCATTGAGAAGTTAATCCACTTCTTCCCAGGATTATGCCTACTGTCCCTAAAGGGAAGGTTAAGGACCATGAACACCAGCGGTTATCTTGTAATATTCAATATTTGAGGATAGTATAAGAGGCATATCTGTGGCCAGATCCAAAGCTCCACTGCCTTCAGTAGCATGCATTAGATTATTAACATTTAGTTTTGATTTTCCTTCTCTCATGGTACTTCATGGATGGCAGAAGGAAGGTGGATCACATTATTTATTATGAGACCTTGAGCTGACAGACCCCTTCACTCATTTTCCGATGGCAAGAGGTTACCTTGTCATTTGTCTACTAGGGCTCTTCATGCTCTTGATAGTCTAATTGCTCCTTTGCAACCAATATTTGAATTTTCAAACACCAAGATCACTCCCAAACACTTTCAGGATCTCATATGACTCTACTGACAGTGGAAGTCAATCTCTGTAAGAATTCAGTGAAGGCTTCTTCTGAAACTTGTATTATCCTAGTAAAGGAGCCCCCCCCCCCCAGGCTACTCAACCATGCCCTAAGCTCTTAAAGATGCAACACTGAGGAATCCAAGATGGCAGCTCGGAGAGGACACGGTGTTGGAAGAACAGGACAGCAGTGACTGAACAGTGACCAATAGACAGAACTCTGGAACCCCAAACACTAGTGATTGTGTTTATCAGGTGAGAGGAAACCCCACAGTGTGGGAAGCAATTGGGTGCATTTTCAGGTTACCCAGGCAAACCCTGGAAGAGTTCCCTTGTCCTGGCCAGTGCTCAGTCACCAGCCCAGAGCCACAGGCCTGCTTGCTCTGACAACCATTGCAGACTGAACTGTGGGCTTCACAACAACAGAGAGTGGGTTGTCCAGTTGAGAGGAAATCCCATGGTTCAGGAAGCAATCAAGACCAACCTCAGTTCACCCAGGCAATCCCTGGAAAAGTCCTAGGCCTCCAGCCCAGAGCTCCAGCTGGGCACACAACTCACTGTCCCAGATAGAACTGTGGGCTCCCAAAGCACAAGATACTGAGATTCCTTGTTGGGAGGAAACCCTACAGTAAAGAAAACATCAGGTCTGACCTCTGGGCACCCAGCCAACACCCCCCACCAAAGTTCTCCAGAAAAGTTCCCAGGATCCTGTAAGCATCCAGTCACCAATGAAGAGGCACTCGCCTGTGCCTGGGTGCTCTATACACCATCTAAGACTGAACTGTGGACCCCAAAACACCACAGAATGGGTCTCCCTGTTGGGAGGAATCCCCATGGTTGGGGAAATATCAGGTCCAACCTAAGGACACCCAGCTAATTCCTGCAAAAGTCCCTGGGTTCCCATAGCCTCCTGGCTCTAGCTTCCTGCCACACACATGAATGGTGCATTCACCTGCCAATGAATACCACTTGGGTACTGGCGTACATAGCTCCAACCTTAGACCTGCAGAAGCCTGGGATCCATGGGATCAAACCCCAGACACTGCTGCAAAGAGCAATCTGTCTCCCTAGCCAAAGTGACAAAACCACAGGGCTCCTTGGTTCTTCAAGAGGGCTGTGACTAGCAAAAACAGTGTAAGAGCAGCAGTAGCAGCACCTCACTAAATTCAAAGCAAGAAACCCAGTGATAGAGCAGCTGTCTCCAAGACTTCTCCTGGTGAGAGGAGAGCTCCCCTGTCTACCAATGACCACAGTTAGCACACAGGTTCATACTTCTGAGGTGGGCTGTGGCAACTTCTGAGAAGCACTGGTCATTTGGTGACCATACTTAAAAAGCTGAAGAGGCCTCCTTCAGGAACAATGATCTTCCTACCAAGGGGATTCTCCCCACCCCAGGATTCCAGCAGGCACCAGAAACTAACAGCCAACACCATGAGACAGCCATATGGGTAAAGGCTAGCATCAAAGCACAAACAGAGCAATATGATAGCTCCAGAATCCAGTTATCCAGGGGCAAGTAGGCCTGGACACCCTAACAGAAGTGAAATTCTAGAAGTTGACCTTTCATTTATGCTTATGAGGAGGGTAATGGAGGAAAAAATAAAATGTGTAAAGAAATAGAGGAAGAAAAATTCAAACAGAGTATGGCCACCAGTAAAGAAATATAGGAAGATGCAACCAGTTTGTGGCCTTCAGAGTGGAAATAAGTATATCACTGAAAGAAATAAAAGAAACAGAGGAATGTTCAAATAAGAAAAACAAGAAAATACAGTCAGACAGGTGAAGGAAATCAACAAAATGGTTTAAGATCTGAAGATAGAATCAAAAAGTTAAAGAAAACACAAACAGGAGAAATCATGGAAAAGAAGAACTTAGGGAAGAAAACAGGAACTACAGATGTAAGCATAACCAACAGACTACAAGATATGGAAGAAAGAATCTCAGATGTGGAAGATGTGGAAGAAATTGATGGATCCATCAAAGAAAATGTTAAATCTAAAAAATTCCTGACACAAACCATCCAAGAAATCAAAGACAACACGAAAAGACAAAACCTAAGAATAATAGGTGGATATTAGACATATAATATAGGATAAACATGCTAAAATCTGTACATCTAAAGAAGCTAAGCAAGAAGGAGGACCCTGGGTAAGATGGTCAATCCCACTAAGAAAGGCAAAGGGAAGGGATATCAGAAGATCGAGAAAACAGGGAACAGGGCAGGAGCCTACCACAGAGGGCCTCTGAAAGACTCTACCCAGAAGGGTATCAAAGCAGATTCTGAGAATCATAGCTAAACTTTGGGCAGAGTGAATCTTATGAAAGAAGTGGGAGATAGAAAGACCTGGAGGGGACAGGAGCTCTACAAGGAGAGGAAGAGAACCAAAAATTCTGGATCCAAGTGTCTTTCCTCAGACTGCTACTCCAAACAAGGACCATTCACAGAGATAACCTAACCCCCTACACAGATGTAGCTCATGGAAGCTCAGTGTCTAAGTGGGTTCCCTAGTAAAGGGAACAGGGACTGTCTCTGAAATGAACTCAGTGGCTAGCTCTTTGATCACCTCCCCCAGAGCGGTGGGGCAGCTTTTCCAGGCCACAGAGGAAGACAATGCAGACAGTCCTGATGAGACCTGATAGGCTGGGATCAGATGGAAGGAGAGAAGGACCTCTTATCAGTCTACTGGGGAAGAGGCATAGGTGGAGAAGAGGGAAGGGAGGGCAGGATTGGGAGGGGATTAGAGCAGGGGCTACAGCTCTGATACAAAGTGAAAAAAATGTAATAAAATAAAAAAAATTAAAACTGCAACACATTTTTAAATATGGTATTATCAGACTGGATATGCTCTTGCAATCAGTATAATGCTCTTCATTAAGCAGTTGGTCCTTAACAACATTTATCCCCTGTGCCATGTTACATCTTTTCATTTTCATGGCTTTGTTCCAGCACAACAGCCTATCATGCCTCATCATGACTGCTTGTATCCTCTTTCTCTATGGTCTGGCAAGGCCTTCAAGCAAGGGGGAAGTGATCAAAGAGCAGGCAAAAAGTGAAATTCTTTTTTTTTCTGTCTTTTAAATCTTTTTTCCTTACTTTCTTTTGTTTTTCAGTTACAACTTATTCACTTTGTATCCTGTATCCTGGCTGTATGCCCCTCCCTTATCTTCTCCCAGTCCCACCTTCTGTCTCTCTTCTCTCCCTATGCCCCTTCCCTAGTCCACAAATAATCCCCCTTCTATGTGACCTTAGCCTATCAGGTCTCATCAGGACTAGCTGCATGCTCTTCTTCTGTGGCCTGGCAATGCTGTTCCCTCAGAAGGAGGTGATCAAAGAGCCAGCCACTGAGCTCATGTCAGAGACAGTCCCTGCTCCCCTTACTAGAGAAAACACATGGAGACTGAGCTGCCTATGGGCTACATCTGAGCAGGGAGTCTAGGTCTTCTCCATTGGTGGTCCTTGGTTGGAGCATTTATCTCTACAGGGCTCAATAGACTCAGATATTTTGTCTCTGTTGGTCTCCTTGTGGAGCTTCACAAGCTCTCCAGGTCTTTCTATCTCCTACTTCTTCCCTAAGATTCCCTGTACTTGGCCCAAGATTTGACTATGAGGCTCAGCATCTGCTTCGATACCCTACTGGGTAAATTCTTTATGAGGCCTTCTGTGGTAGTTTCCTGCCCTGTGCCCTGTCTTCTCCCATGTCCAATATATTCCATTGTATAAATAAAATTGTGTAGATACAATTTCTATATCTATTCTTTGATGGAGGGACATCTGGGCTGTTTCCACATTACTTAATATGCATTATGACCTAGGAAATTTTTGTTCCCAATGAGGGGAGCAAATTGTTCTCTCACATGCTTCCTACCATGATATCTTTCCTCACCACAAACATAAAAGCAATGAAGCCAACAAACCACAGACTAAAATCTCTGAATCCATGACACAAAATAAATCTGTTGTACTTTAAATTTTCTGTCTTAGTTATAATTTGGCAATGATAAAAACTACACAGCATGGAAATTAAAATGTTTATATTTCTTTTTTAAATGAATTCAATATTTTCTTTTAATGTTATACATTTAATTACTTTGTATATTTAAATTACATATATTTACCTAAATGTTGCATAAATCTACTGAGGTATAATACCTTACAATTCTAATGGCATTCTATTCATCCACTTGAAACGTAGAATTTTATTTTTTTAGCATACTCACAAATTTATGCCATTATCAGCCTAAGTAACTTTAGAATATTTCATCATCTTTTAAAAACACTTGAATACATTAGTTATTATCCCATGACCAATCAAATTCCTGTTAGACTTAAAAGATCATTAATGTACAAATTTTCTCTGTTAATTTGAATACTCTGGGCATTTACTTAAGTGGAATAATGACACATGATCTTCTGCAATAACATTCTTTCACAAAGCATAATGCTTCTAGATTCACTTCTGTTCTGGGCCACATTATTATGTTACTATTTCTAGCTGACTGATGATCCATTTGAATCATACTCTCCTTTATTTTTCAGAATCTACTTTCTATTTCTGGTAACTTAATTATAGTGTTAGATAGAATATTGGCCTTTTTATATTCATGTACTTTATTTCAATATGTGTGATACATATGGGTGTGAGGTATATGGTGTGTGGTTTATGAATGTCTTTGTGTGCAAAAATGCCAGAGAAGGGCATTGAGTATATTCCTGTATCACATTCCATCTATTTCCTTTGAGTCCGGGTCTCTTGTTGAAACTAGACCCCAAGTGTTTGAGCTAGGCTAACATTTATCATGTCTCAGTGGTCTTCCTGTCTTCACATTAGACCTCACCTCAGCACTGGCATTGCAGGTGTATATGGGATCATGACAAATTTGTACATAATGCTAATATCTAAATTCTAGTCAACAAGGACTCTTTTTTTTTCAAAAGAATTTTTTTAAATTTTTTTAAATTTTTTTCCATTTTTTAATTTTTTGTTATCAATCACAGGCTACGTCCTTTGCATCCCAAGCATAGCCCCCTCCCTCGTTCCCTCCAACCCTCCCCAACCCTCCCTCATCTCCTCCCCGACCCCTCCAAGTCCATCAACGGGGGAGGGCCTCCTCCCCTTCCATCCAACCCCAGCTCATCCTGTCTCCTCAAGGTTGGC
>CM053742.1:120379307-120430958 GCA_028658305.1 Pachyuromys duprasi
TTACTTCTGCATAGCTTTTTTTCTCATTTTCTTATTTGCCACATTCAAGTCTTCAAATTTGTTTCTGGGCATCCAACTCAACATCTGATATTCTCTTAACCAGGTATAGTCCTGTTTTCATTGGTTTCCTCTATACCATTAAAAGAAAACACTTCTCTATGTTACAGATCCAATAGGATTATTAGGTTCATACTCTTTTATCCAATCATTTCTTAATCATTTAATAGACAACACAACTTGAATGAATTTATTAATATTAGCATTTATGTTTACTTAATTCACTTGTTTTTTACTCTAAATTTTTGCATCAGTTTGAATTATTATTTTAGATCAGTTGCTTCTATTCTTATAACTTCCTCTAATAATTTTGTCCTATAGGGTTACTAACAGTGAAGTCAATTTATTTGCACACAAAAATAGTGCTTGTAATATTTTCACTTGATTTTTAACACCTTTCATGAATAGACAATGATTAGTTGATCATTTTATTCTTTTAGTATTTATAATACATGGTATCACTGACCTATATTGATTCTGATATAAAATCAGTTATCAATCTTTTTAGCTTCCTCTTATAAATGAGGAATCATTTTCCTCTAGCCTTCAAGATTTTCTCATTTTCTTTGCTAACCAGAAATTTTAATATGATTTGTCTATTGCAAATTTCATTGTAATCATTCCATTTGGAGTTCATGGACTTTAAGAGTCAAAATCAAAGTTGTCATCTAATATGGAATGTTTATATCTATTAACTATTTGAACATTTTCTTCTTCATCATCTCTCTTCTCCATTCCTGGTATTATAATTATGTATATGCCAAAGTATCTCATCATATTTCACCCTCCCTACAAGATGTGCAGAGATAAAGATAGAGCAGATAGAAGAGAGACTGAGGGAAGGTCCAACCACTGCCTGGCCCAACCCACGACCCACCACATGGGAGAGAGCCAACCACTGACACTATTGATATTCTGATATAATCGCAAGCAGGAGTCAAGCAGAGTTGTCCTCTGAGAGACTTTTCCCAAGAGAACCTTGAGCCATGCTGAGATTCAGAACCAAACATTGGGTGAGGCATAGGGAGCCTTGTGGAAAAGTGGAAGAAAAGAAAAAGAGAATCTGTAGTGACAGCAGCTTCGTAAGAAGACCAACAACAGATCCAGCTAACCAGAGCCAACAGGGGCCTGCTAAGACTAAAGTATCAACCAAGCACCTTGCAGGGACTTGACATAGGCCTCCTACAAAGTTGTATCTGATGGGCAGCTCAAATTTCATGTTGTTGGCCTAATAAGTGGAACAGGGACACTCTCTGACATGTATTACCTTGCTATCTTTTCAAATACTTCCCTCTGGAGGGACTGCCTTGCCAGGCTACATGGAAAGAGGACATACTCAGTTCTGATACAACTTGATAACCTGAGGTATATGGGAGGGGTTCTCCTTTGCTGAAAAATAGGGGAGGGGGTTCAGGGAGAGAGAGGTAGGGTGGGACTGAGAAGTGAGGAGAGATGTAAAGTGACCAGGATGTAATGTGAATACCTACATACATATATACGTACATACATACATACACACATAAATATACAAACACATAAAATAACAGTTGCTTTCTTTTGGAGAAGGAGAAACAGAATTTCAGTATTCTCAGTCTGTTTGGAAAGTGTCTCTGAGTTATGAGCTCTGATGAAGATCATCCAACCTAAATATCAATATGTTCTTAAGTGTGGACTGAGGGACGAACAGAACTTCCACTCTCCTGCAAGCAAACCTCTTTAACAACTATTTGTTGTTGTTGTTGTTGTTGTTGTTGTTGTTGTTCAAATGAGAACTTCTGATAGTCTGGCATTTGGAGGAGATACCATAGCCTTCAACAGGGAAATCTATATTCCTGCATGTGCACTCCCTTTGGAATGGATTTAGGAAGGAAATAGGTGATGGGAAGAGGATCACAGTTTCAATGTGCCAGAATTTTACCCTTGTAGCTAAATGTCAGTGCAATTTTTCATTCTTCCTTTTCTATGTCTTTAGGACTAATTTTAGAGACAAAATTTTTAAATTACTGTTTTAAAAGTATTTTAACTCTATTGGTCTTCTTTTGTTGCTCCTATCCCCTCTAGGTTTTTATATAAATTTTCTTTCATAAAATTCCATGTATTCTCCCCAAAGCTTGTCTATGAGTCTCAGCCTCTGCTTCAATACCTCAATCAGTGGAGTCTTTCAGAGGCAGTCTGTGGCAGGCTGCTGTCCTGTTCCGTTTTCTCTCTCTTCCGATGTCTATTGCATTTGCCTTTCTGAATGAGGATTGAGCATCTTCCCTAGGCTATTCCTTGTTGATTAGCTTCTTTATGAGTATAGATTTTAGTATGTTTATCCTATATTATATGTCTAATAGCCACTTGTAAGTGAGAACCTAAAATCTCTGCTCAGATGTAGCCCATAGACTCATTCTCCAAGTGGGTTCCCTAGTAAGGGGAGCAAGACTTGTCTCTGGCATGAACTCAGTGGCAGGCTCTCTGATCAGCTCGCCCTGGGCTTTGCCAGACTACAGAGGAAGATAATGCAGCCAGTCCTGATGAGACCTGATAGGCTAGGGTCAGATAGAAGGGGAGGAGGATCTCCCCTATCAATGGACTAGTGGAGGGGCATAGGAGGAGAAGAGGGAGGGGGGGGATTGGGATGAGATAAGGAGAAGGCCACAGCAGGGATACAAAGTAAATAAATTGTAATGAAATATAATGATTAATAAAAATGCAAAAAAGAAACTAAAAATAAAGACTGGAGGATTCATACTTGGAAGTAGAAGACAAGGAACAGGACAGGAGCCTTCCACAGAGGACCTCTGAAAGACTCTATCCAATAGGGTATTGAAGGAGATACTGAGGCTAGTGGCCAAACTTTTAGAATGCAAGAATCTTTATGGAAGAAGAGGTAGGTGGAAGTACCTGGAGGGAACAGGAGCTCTACAAGAAGAAAAAGAGAGCCAAAATACCTGGGCGCAGGGGGTCCTGCAGAGGCTGATACTCCAACCAAGGACCATGCATGAAGAGGACCTAGACCTCCTATTCAAAGGAAGCCCATAGTCTGTTCAGTTTCCAAGTGGGTTCCTTGATAAGGGGTACAGGGACTGTCTCTGTCATGCACTCAATGGCCGGCTCTTTGATCACCTCCCCTGGAGGTGGGGGGTGCATCCTTGCTAGGTCACAGCAGAAGATGATGCAGCCAGCCTTGATTAGACCTGATAAGCTAGGGTCAGATAGAAGGAGGGTGGTCCTTCCGTATCAAGAGACTAGGGAAAGGGCCTAGGAGAGAAGAGGGGAAGGGACTGGGAAAAGACGAGGGAGGAAGCTATAGTTGGGCTACAAAGTGAATAAGTTGTAATAAATAAATATATAAATTAAATTAAAAAATAACAAAACCAAAAAGAGAAGAGCCTGTCATGGATCTCCTTGTCTCGAATAAATCTTTTCTTTTGCTTTTCTTTTCCCTGCTCCATCACCATACATTGCATACAGGAGGGTGAGAAACTATTCAGTTTTTAATCTGATAAAGACAGAAAATCTCTAGAAGAGATTTTAAAATTCCAAACACCACTCAGAGATCTTAGATTTTGAAAGAAAAAGAGGAACACAGTGAAACTTCTCTACTCTTCTGTCACAGGGAATGGTTGCTATTCTCTTCATGGAGAAAACAAAATATTTTGTGCCCAAGATGAAAATTTTGGTCTGTTTTCAAGAATATGGTAAGGTTGCTCTTCTTTCTCTCTGAACTTAGGAGTCATTGTCTAAGAAATCTGAGCCAAAATTATTTCACCCTAAGATGGAAAATCAAGAATAAGCCTGAGGTTTTCTACACTTTTACCCTGTTCATAATTATGGAAGCAGGTGTTCTGTGAGATATTCATCATCATGGTTACTTGAATAATTATAGGATGATGAAATTTCCTTTGTTTATGTTCAGTGAACAAACAGGGAAAAAAAACATTTTGTAGATTAATGTAGGTGATCTACTTACTTTACTCCTAATTTCTTTCCTCCCCTCCCCTCCAATCAAATCCAGGGTTTGTGCTCAGACATGATCAATCTAAAAGCCAAAGCATGAAAGGTAAATAAAACTTTTCAGATATTTATTAATATTATAGTATATTAACACTTCTTATATTTATTAATATTGTTTTATATTTGTTAACACCCATTAATATTTATTAGTACTGATAATATTTATTAGTATTCAGATGTTTATTACTGTAATATGAAGTGCACATAAAGTATTCTAGAACAGAAGTGAATTGTTACTACTTTTAAAAATAATTTTTAGTTTTTTATATTAATTATAGTTTATTTACTTTGTATCCCAGCTGTAGCCCCCTCCCTCATTCCTTCCCAATCCCACTCTCCCTCCCTCATCTCATCCTTGCCTCTCTCTGAGTCCACTGATAGTGGTGGTCCTCCTCCCCTTCCATCTGACCCTAGCTTATCATTGTTACTACTTTTAAAGCAACACAATCAAATATGTAGATCTTCCATGCCTTGGAAGTAGAATGTGACTTCACATAGCCAGAATTTGTACTGCAAGCTAGAAACATGGAAGTACACATGGGCATTTATAGAAAAGGCATTTAAAGCAAAGGAAAAAAAATCCTTACTATTTTGAAAAGATTTCTTTCTAGCCTTTTGACATATTTCCAGATTTGAAATCAAGCCTTGAATGACAGCACAAACCTCTACAGGTTCCTCTCATTCCATGAGCCAAAATAAACTTCTCCTTCATTAAGTGTCTTCTCTCAAGTATTTTGATACATAGGTGACAAAAGTAAGTATTGCAGGTTACAATGTGGGACAAAACCTTGAAATTCAAAAGCAATGTTCAAAACCCTCTGTGAAATTTTACCAAATGGTGATTTTATTTGTAACTTTTAACCACTATGCAGCTAGAAATGACCAGACTCACAACTCTGGAATTGTTACAAATACTGGGAGGGCAATACAGCCAGCCCTGAGGAGACAAGATGATCTGGGGTCTGATGGAAGGGGAGGAGGTCCTCCCCTGTTGGTGGATTTGGAGGGGGCAGGGAGGAGATGAGGGAGGGATGGGGAGAGTAGGAGGGAATGAAAGAGGGGGCTACACCTGGGATGCAAAGTACCTAACCTGTGATTGATATAAAAATAAATAAATTAAAAAAAATAGAGACAATCTCCCTGGCAATAATCATTGACAATCAGTTGGGAGTTGGTTGTGAAAATTCTCCCCAATGTTTCAGATATAGTTTAGAAGAATAGCAACTGTGATCATGTGCCTTAGGCAATTGTGCCTCAGAGAAGGTCACCTCGTCCCTCTAAGTTTTACTTAATCCTGTAAAGTCAAGGCATGAACCCCCCTGTTTTCTGTCATGGAAACATGTACCCCCCTGCTTGCTGTCATGGAAAACCCCTGCTCACAGACTTTTCCTTTAAAAATCCTGCTCACTCAGAGCTCGGGGTCCCACTTCTCTACTGCTGCATCAGTGAGACTTGGGTCCCAAGTTTGATTGCTCTCGTAATAAAGCTCTCTTGCTATTGCATCAAGTCGTCTCCTGGTGGTCTCTGAGGGACCCTTGATCCTGACATTACAGAGAGCCATAGGAAAACGTTGGGCAGAGTGCAGAAAATCATATGAAAGAAGAGGGAGATAGAAAGACCTGGAGGGAACAGGAGCTCCACAAGGAGAGCAACAGAACCAAAAAATCTGGATACAGGGCTCTTTACTGAGACTGATACTCCAAACAAGGACCAAGCATGGAGCTAACTTAGCACCCCTGCACAGATGTAGCACATGGCAGCTCGAATAAAAATAAAAGAAGAATGGTACTGACTGCAGTAACAGTCTTTGGGTAGTCCTAGGAAAGAAGCCCTTGTTTGGAAGGCCAGCAAAAGGTAACTGGCTGAATACAAGTGTTGGTTCCTACCTGGGGTTGGTGTGTCTATAGTGAAGTACAAAATTTCAGTCGGAAATGATCATATTTCATTATATAACTTGTTTTTTTTAATTTGTTTATTTTTATTCACTTTAAATTTATTTTATTTAAATTTATTTTTATTCACCTCATCTTCCCAGTCTTACCTTCCCTTCTTCTCCTCTCTCTATCCCCCTTCTTCTAATCCTCAGAAAAAAAGAGCCCCCCTTTCTGTCTGTCTCAGCTTGTCAAGTCACATCAGGACTGAGCATGTCTTCTTACCCTGTGGCCTGGTAAAGCAGTCCCACCAGTGGGTAAGGGGTAAGTGGTTTAAAAGATGTCATGAAAGTCAGTGTCAGACGAAGTCCCTGCTTTCTTTACTTGAGAACCCACATAAAGCCTAAGCTGCCCCATCAGCTACATTTTGTAGGGTGTCTAGGTCCAGTACGTACATGGTCCTTGGTTGATGCTTTAGCCTCAGCAAGGCACTCTGGGGCCTTATTAGTTGGCTCTATTGGTCTTCAAGGCACAGACCCAAAGAAGACCAGTAACAAAGAGGATCCGAGGGAGGATACATGGATCTCACTCGAAAGGGGTAGAATAGACAGAGGTAGTGGCTGAAGAGAGGGAACAAGGTAAGAGAAGGGGGCACAGAGAGTCAAGAGAGTGGAGATCACACCTGGGGTGAATGAGGGTGAGAGGACAGAAGGCCTGCAGATAAAAGAGAAACTGAGAGTGGGGGTCATCTCTCTGACAAGCTGGACACCTAAGTTTTTATATAATGCACAAATATCAAATAATAAAAATGTAGTAAAAATTCAATTGTATTTTATTAAATAACCGTAGTATCTATTTTTAAAATTGAGAGCATCTACCAAAAGAAAATGTTAAACCTTAACAAAAATGTATATTGAAGTAGAGAAATGGAAAATTTTAGTTAATAAAACTGAGCTATGTTAAATTGAATGTTCCCTTATTATTGTGGACAAGAGATGACAAAATATAATTGTAGTTCAGCTATAATTTTCAGGTAAAAGCAATACAAATATGGAAAGAAAAAATGGAATTGGAATAGTATTGGTTGAGGCCATTGTCAGTAAGATTTCTATAACTCAGGCTAAGGCTATTGGTTGCTTTCCACAAACTAATGGTGAGTCCCTATTGCTGAAGACAACACCTACGCAACTCACTGAACACAGAGAAATTCTCACTGAACACAGAGAACTTGACCTGGAACCTACCTAGAACCTTCAGCAGTACTGACTAATGTGGATGCTACAGGAAGGTATTCTGCACACTACCACAGGAGAAAGGTAAACACTAACCCATCTATAACTTCTTTTGCTCTACAATTGTGACCTGCCTATAAAATATGCAGGTGATACAATGCACAAAGCTTGTGGGAGTAACCGACCAATACTGGATTGGAATTAAGGCCCACTCCATGAGATGGAACTTATTATGTGACCAAGAAACTGAGACTAGATAAGCCAAATACCTAGGGGAAATACAAATACTTGAAGTTCTGCTAAAGGAGCATAGCAATAAAATGACTCTTAATGACATTTTGTTGTACTCATAGATCAATGTCTTGCTTAGCCACCAACAGAGAAGATTCCTCCAGAAGTTCATGTTAAGAAATACAGATAACCACACATTGACAATGTGCAGAAAATGGGAGGCCTTGGAATATTCAGTACTAAATGGAATTTTTCTATTAAATCCCTCCCCTCATGGCTCAGGGAACTCTGTGGAAGAGGACACATAAAGACTCCTGGGACTGTGGCATTGTGCACAGGACCTAAACAGGGCTAAGCCAGATGGGGTTTCAGTGCTGAGGAAAGAAATAGATACAATCCCCTAGGAGCTATCTCCAATTGCTAACTGCTCACAAAGCAAAAATTACTTTTCTCCAATGGTGTCTCACTAGGTATAGAAATCACAATTAATGGCAGGCCTCGCGACAAGTAAAACTAACTCAGTGACATTTTTGAAGGGTGTTTGTTGACAAAAGCAGTTGGTATGTCCAATTTAGTCATTGAGCTGTATTTTGTTGATCCATGGCACTGACCTTTTATAACACCCCAGAACCTTGCTTTTGTCCTTCTGCTCTAAAGGGTAATCATTTGTAGTGTCAGTATTTTATCTTAATTTAGTTAAAATAAAATATGATAAAATAAAATAAGATAAACTAACAAATCTAACACCTTGGAAATGGACAAAACAAGCAACCAGTAGAAAAAGAGCCCAAGAAAAAGTGCAAGAAACAGACACATGCATTCACAAACTCAGGATTTCCATAAGAACACTAAACTTGGAAGTCATAATATGTACACAAAAGAAAAAAACTGATGCAGACTCATGCAGGCCCTGTGCATGCTGCCTCTGTCTCTGTAAGTTCATACGAGCTTTGATACGGTGATAGAGGACCTTCTTTTCTTGGTGTCTCCCATCCCCTCTGGCATTTATATTTTGTCTGCCTCCTCTTCTGCAATGTTCCCTGAGACCTGAGGAGGAGGGATTTGATGGGGGCATCTCATTTAGAGATGTATGTTCCAAGGTCTCTCACTCCCTGCATACTTTTTGGTTATGGGTCTCTGCATTTGTTCCCATCTGCTGCAGGAGGAAGCTTCTTTGATAATGGATGAACAAGGCACTGATTTATGAGTATAGCAGAATGTCATTAAGAGTCAATTTATTGCTATGTTTTTATTAATTTTTAGAAAAATATTATTTATTTTACCTATATCCGCAGGCTATCTAGTCTCGAGATATTAGTCACCCAAGTGGTGTCAGGTATGGGTTCCATCTCATGGAGTGGACCTTAAGTTGGATCAATTATTGTTTGGTTGCTCCCATAAACTTTGTACCACTATTTTCCTAGTATATCTTGCATGCAGGACACTATTGTAAATCAAAGGGTGTGTGACTGGGTTGGTGTTTATGTTTCTCTGTTTGAGGACAGAATACTCCCATACCAAAGATGCTAGAAGAGTGAAGGCTCTATGTAGGTACCAGTTTGACTTCTCCATGTTCAATGAATTCTGTGGATGCTATGTTTATCAACAAGCCTTGATGTCAGTTTGTGGAGAGTAATACATAGCCTTGGCAGCAGTCTGGGTTGTTTGGGAATTTCCATGGGGAACCTTTTGGCCAACAGTTCAATTAGATGTAACTCAATGCTGGTGCAAGAAGGTTCATTTGGTGATAAATGATGTCCAGTTGGGGAGAGACAACTAAAATTAAGAGACATTTGAGGGGTAGTATGGAAACATAATGCAGGAGAAGCTTCCTAAAATACATACATATATTAAGGATATTAAGGTGATCTAAATGAAGACACTAAATAATAGTGTCAGTATTTTAAATCTTTCTAAGTGATTGTAATGTATAGCTCTGATAGAGAATTGTGGCTATAAACCAGCTATCATTCATAGCTGTGTGTGTGTGTGTGTGACAATATAATTAAAATGCTCCATTCTTAAGACTGGCTACCTTAGACTCAATGTCTTTTCTGGGAGTTTCTAATAGTATAGTCACAGCTTAAACAGAAGAGAGTGATACAAACTGATGCTTTGAGAATAGACTATCCATAAAACTGCTCCCCAGCAGTATAATTACTGTAAGCAACTCCATGGCTTTTTCTTCATCAACCAATTATAACTGCTCCTTATCTTTGGGTGTTTCCTCCCTACTTCTCTTCTTCCCATGAGTGGAGAGCTGGAAAGGAGAAACTGATCCCATTCCTCTGTCTGCTACAACACCTCCTTTCCTCTCTATCCCGAGGGCCTTTGTGTTTTCCCACAGAGCACAGGGAACTTTGTTGTCTTTGGCGAGTGTAATGAAAAGGGCACTGGTCTTTGAGAAAAACCACCCCACTAAGGATCAGCCAGCAGTAAATGGATTTAATAGTAAAGGAACTGGGGGGGGGGGCTGTCATCTCTACCCTCCAACTCCTACACACTGGTCTTGCATTCTCCAAAGCGATTTACAACATATGACCTCGGAAATTTTAATTCTGAGTTAATTCTATGAGCATATTATGACTATTATTTACCAGGGATCCAGTGATGAGCACCCACTGAAAAATTTCCCATTAGGCACTGGACTGTCACTCTGGCCTGGCCCATTTAGGATTTAGTATGAACCTTATTTAGGTCCTAGTTGCTATTCCAGGGTCAACATTCTGTCCCATACCCTGAGAGTGTCTTGGAAATGGGGAAGAGTTCCCTGAGTCAGAGTCTGTATTTCAACCATTTTCTGAATTAACAAGCCCTTTAGTGCATGTGATATGCTGACTTCTGACACTTGTTTTCAATCTGTATGGAGATAACAGCAATTTGACTGGGAAGTATGGTTTGCACAATTATGATTCAGTTTCTGCTTTGCCTAGTTCTCATGCCTGCCTGTAATTTTGTATTTATTATCTCTGAATTCTACAATTACCCTAGCAGAAAAGATTATATGCCCAAATATTATCACTTCCACTCACAAATGGAATTATTTTTGTTTGCTTTATGTTTTCAGTCCATAGCCATAACATTCACTTGATGATTCCATTCCAATTATGTCTGTCTGTAGCCCATACAAAGAGAGACATCAGAACAATAAGAATTCAGCAAGCAAATGACTGTACCGTGAAATACAACCTTTATGTCTCATATTTGGAGGTTCCAGGGCCTTAAACAGCAAATATTTGCAGTGTATAAAAGTCATACTTAAAGCACAAAATCCATTGTTTTGGAATATGAGACTTATGAAGTGACTAAGGGTTCTGAAATGGAACCTCATGTGCATTGGACAGGCCAAGTATTGGGCATGGTCATAGGAGAGCATGGGTTTGCCAATATTGTACAGAATTGGTTTTATAGTTTCCTAGAGTCTGGACATCAAAGACATGAGCCCTTCAGTGCTTCCATAGCAGCCACTGAGTAAGGTCTTAGATTAGGATTCAGAATAATGACCAGTCCGGAGATAAGTGTTAGAAACCTCTAGTAACTCTGCCTTCTTCTTTAAAAATTGTTTTAGC
The DNA here is from genome assembly GCA_028658305.1 of Pachyuromys duprasi. Lineage (NCBI taxonomy): Eukaryota > Metazoa > Chordata > Mammalia > Rodentia > Muridae > Pachyuromys > Pachyuromys duprasi. The sequence continues at coordinate 120,390,267 of CM053742.1, forward strand.
CATTTCTACAATTCACCCATATACATTTTATTGAGCCTAATTATGTTTCTGAAATAAGAACTCTTTTCATTGGATCCCATATTTTTCTAGGTCTATCCATGTGAGTTCTTAAGGTCATTATCAGTTCATTCATTGATCATGCTATACAATGCCAGGTATAGGATTATTTGGTAGTATTATCCTCACGTCCACATTGATAACTTTAATTTTCTTTCTATGAAAAATTGTTCCTTCTGTTTGTCAATCATCCTTTCTCTATCAAGTCCTATATTATTTCTGAATAGTGACAACAGGCAGGTGGAAACTCCATCCAGCACTCTTTGGCTTCCTTCTACCAATAACTTCCTCACTCACAGTTAAACAGACAACATTAATTGTCCATTTATTTTACTATACTTTAAATCAATTGACTTTATTATCCTTTGTTTATTCAATTTCCTAACCACAACTGCTGCTGCAAGTCATTCTTCTATTTTGAAGATTCTTGTTTTTCAAATTGTTTAGGACCTACTTCCAACTGCCCTGATTAATATCCCTAGCTTCTTTACATGACCCATTTTTCCAAACAACCCTTTTCTCACTGATTTCATTTATTTATCACACAGAATACTGGCAGCTAATGAAAATCCTACCATTTGGCAAATTGACCTCAATGAAAATTCATAGGCTCCATTATCAAATTGTTGAACATCCTTTGTCCATCCTTGTACCCTCATACTTTTCAAATGAAACAGAATTGATCAGGCAAGATCACCTAGTGTCTATTCCCACCAATCTAAATCTTTACCTACAACTTAATTTAAATGATTTTTAAGGATTACCTTTGATTCCCTCTTTGAAAAATTAAATAATAATCCCAATACAAATAACTTTCATATATGTCCCTAGTTTATCTTTCATTTTTTTGATTCCTCTGAACATAAAACCACAATTAACAAATGGCAAGTTTCATCTTGAGCTTTGCAACTAGAAGAAAATGGATATATTTATGTAGCTTTGAAAGTAGAGATAGAAGAAAGGGTCATCTCCTTTTGATCTTTTGCTTCTCTACTGTCAGCCCCCAAACTTACTCTTCCATTTTAATTTCCACTGTCCTGTCAAATGATTGACAGCTAAATGAAATTCACATGAAAGATGGTTTCAGTGGGCAGTGGGAGGAAGCTAGTGACTGGGACTTTGCTGTGATATGAACATGTTTCTCCATAGCTCCCAGAGGAGGGTTATGACACTTCTTCCTTGGTTTAAAATTGCGTTTGTTATGGTTGTTATTCCTGGATTCAAGCCCTTGCCAAATGAAGTGAAACTTCTGATAGCCTGAGTTATAGCTACCAAGCAAAGGGACACAGAAATGACAGTGAGGAGATAGGTGACTAAGTGCTTTTTTCTTTCTTGCTGTTTTCATTTGCTAGCTGAGGACAGAGAATCATTATTGCAGCAGCTTTGGTCTGATTCTCTGAATCATTTCGTGAAAGACACTTTAAAAGCTCATTCTATGCATCAATTTAGTTTATGTTTATATCAGATGAAATTTGTACTATATAAAAATGTTCAATATGACTAATGGTAATAAATTAAGTCGGTGTCATAAAATGAAGCAGCCATTGGCTTCTGTTTACAGTTTCCCAAAAGCCACAAACAGCAAAACACTAGCCCTGTATTCCTTCAGATGTTATTTTCTTCAATGTAAAAACATGGCCATACCTCCTTGGCTGATAAAATGTGTTTATTAGCTAACTTAGTAGCCTCTTTACCAAGTGACTTCAGGGAGGTTTGCAGGGGTTTTAGAGATATTCTTCCCTCAGCCAAATTTTTTTCTGTTTCTTTACTCTGTTTTAAAGTAAGAATCTGAGGCAGTAGGTGATTTAAAAAGTAGTAAACATCCTGTCTAGAATCCAGAACTCAGAAGCTGCCTTAAAAGCCCCCTACCAGGGCTTTCAATGCAGCTAAATCTGCTTTCTCACCCTCAGTTGCTAGGATTCTTTCCTCTCCCAGACTGCTCATTGATGATATCTTTCAAGTGAGATTCATTTAGTTGTCAATCCCACTAGGATTGGAGGTGGGTTGGAAAAGGAAAAGATGAATAATGGAGGAATCTTGGAGGTATGTGCAAAACAGCAAAAGATCAAAAAGTTTATTTTGTCCCCTTAGCTCTCTTTCAGTGACTCCACCACCACCACACAGCCTTTTCCCTCATATATTGTGGCTTACATATTTTATGTGTGATGTAGAAAAACATTAACTAATCTCATGTACAAGGATCTGGGAAATGCAGAAATAAACCCTCCACCCTTCAAAGAACCCAGTTTGTGTGAAATAATCAGCAAAACCAATGCATAATATATAACTGTTCTAATAACACAGGCAGTAAAAATAGGACATATCCAGAGGTCAGGCAGATGTTCATGTATTCCACTACCTTTCAGAAAGCTATCTCTGGAGATTTGGAGTGTTTCCCACGTGTATTGGCCCTCCTTATCATTTAGTTTTGATATTTAGCAAGTCCCCAACTTGTGTTGCAATTCAGTGTTGCCTCTGACATCTTAAAGGTATTCTTTGTTCCTCTTTCTGTACAACATTACTGCTAGCAAAAATCATAGATCTATGATGAATTTTTCTATATATAATAAGGTAATGATTGGATGTTTGTGCTGTAGGTAACATTTTTGCATGTTCTAGGAAACTCTTTCTATGTCAGTGCTGTTCATCCTTTTCTGTTTTCTTGTCTGCTTTTTTCCTAGCACATTGCATATGTGTGTGTATGTGTGTATATTTGTGAAATGAACATCCTCTGCTACAAGCAGATAAAACTTAATTTGCATGAAAGGGTTAGGATTTAGGATCTTTAACCATTATTAGCTCATGCTGATGAAGCAACAGTGGAGTCTGGGTTATTCTCCAATGACTAGAATAAAGGTGAGGGATATGCACTGGTTCCCTATGGCTAGTTCAACAAATGGCTAGACACGTAGCTCTTTGAAACATGAGCGTATTACTTTCCAGCTCTGGAGATCAAAAGTCTGAAATGACTCTCACTGGGTTGAGTTTCTTCTGGTGGTCTTATGAAAAATCTGCTTCCATAGTCCTTTCAGTTTCTTTTACCTGCATTCTTTCCCTGGCTCTTGACTCCCTTTCACCACCTTCATAGTCAGCAATGTCCAGCATTTGGAAGACTGAGACAGTATGATATTGATATATAGACAAGGCTAGGTTATGTAGTGATTTTGAGGCCAACCTGGTATATATAAAATGACCCTATCATACAATAAAGCAAAGCAAAGCAAAGCAGTGCCAGCAGTGTGGACTGTTCACGTTGCAGTCACTCTGTTTTCTCCTTCTGTCTCTATCTTCCACTTAGAATGGCTGGCCCTGTCTTATTCATCATGCCTCATGGAGTTAGATCAACTTACATGAGACACTAATAATTTTCTTAACTTCAAATGCTAGATAAGTGAGATGTAACTTTGTTCGTTCTATGGGGCTTGATGGGGGAATCACATAACATTCTCATGCCTCAGGTTTTAATCTGTAAAAAAAATAGTAATAAGAACAGTATCCATCCCAGAGGACAAGTAGAAGTACTTAGCATATTAACTGATTTCTAGTAGGCGACAGGTAGATGGCAGCTCTCATTGTGCAATTTGTTATCATACTTATCTCTATTGCCCATCACTTTATTTAATTGGACCTATATTCATCTTTAATTCTTTTGTTCTCTCCCAATTTATCCTGGATTAACAGTAAGAAAAGTATAATCATCTGTTACTCAGGAGTCACTTCTTTCCTTTTGCTATTGTTTAGGTACTATACTCATCTCTATAGATGTGCATAGATTAATAGAATAGTGGAAAGGAGACTCAAACACCTACTACACATTAGATGTTTAATACATAATGTCTCTTTGGTTCTAATTCTGGTAGCCTTCCTCCTCTTAATGTAGATTTTTCTTTCCCCAGGAAAATATTTTGTTCCAGGAACAACCAAGATGATTTTTTTTAAATCAAACAAAGAAAACCATAAATTACCAACTCATATTGGAAAACATATAATTGTGTTGAGAATTGTGATAATACCTTATACTTTGCTCAGATCTGATTACAGCTCAAGGGATAAACACAAGCATAGCAGTTGGTATTTACCCTGCTAGGCACTGGGACTCTGGGATTTCAGAAGTGTTGGCTTTCTCTCCTCCCACTGCCTAGTTTGCTATGGTTTGAACCCAAAATACAAACTGCACATTTCCTTTATATAAACAATAGGAAAATATTCCAAATTGCCTTGGGCTCTAATATAACTGACTTCAATTCCGATAAATTTGGCAAGATGCCTGAACCTTAAGTCCCAATAGGGTCCTTAAAGGCCATGTAGCTCACAATCCTCATTATACAGATAACTAGAGGTGGGGGTATCTATTCCAACTCAGGAACAGTGTTGGTATTAGAAAAATTATTCCTTGCATATGGAGTAGCAATTAAAATTCCAATAAACTTCTATGTGGTATAGCTCATTGAATCTTTTTAGCTATTGTTAGAAACATTTTCTTATGATATGTATGTTACAGAGGTTAAATGAGTTGTCCAAAGTCACAATCTGAGTAAAACATCTATTGTACAATGACCTAATGACCTGAGTTCAGATCCCTGGAATCCTTGTAAATGCTGGAAGAAATAATGTGGGTATCTGTAATTCTAGCACCTCTTCAGGGACAAGGGAGGCAAAGACAAGAGAATCTATTTTTAAGCTCACAGGCCAGCTCATCTGGCATATGCATCAGTGACCTCCAAGAGAAACAATGCCTTAAGGTAGAAGGTGAGAACAAACATTGGAGGTTGTCTTCTGACCTCATGTGCATGTCTAGTACACCCATGTTTGCACTCATACCCAAACACACACATATACATTAGAGGCACATTACAACATGCACACATATGTTACATACATATACAGCACTATACACATGAAAAAAAAACTTTTCAATGATCACATGTTAATACACACAGAAGGAAATGATAACCTTTCCAAGGTTCTTGCCAAACTATATCTATCACTGTGGGTTATTCAAGAGCATTGTACTGTGACCATGATCCAAAGCTCTGAGCCTATAACTCATTCCCAGTTGAAGCAACCACTAAACACCACTCTTGGACAACATCTCCCACTCATCTTAATCTAGATATGCCCTACTAGTGCCACATCAACCTAGAAAAGTTGGCTGTGACTCCTCATAGGACAAAAAACTCAGGATGAATATGGTGCGAAGAGACTGGAAAGCTTCAGCATCAACAGGAAATATTTCTGATATCAACATGCAGTGATTGAGACTTGATTTTACTGGCTATTGCTATTTCAAACAGGAGTTCATTCACTCCATTACTTTCTTTTAAATTTTACTTTTTTTTCAATACAACCAGGCTGCAGTTTCCAGCCCTCCATTCCTCCTAGTAACCCTAACACACTCCTCCTAGTTTATTCTCCTGCATCCCCAGATGGACTCCTCTTCTGCTTCCCTTCAGAAAAGTAGTATACTTTTAATAACATTCACTAAATTTATTCAAATTTTCTCTCTCCAAAGGCAGGAAGGAATGTAGAATTATTGGAAGCTGCATTTTAGGAATTGGAGTCTACTTGAAAATCCAACTTGATACTTTATTTGGTGGAATGCAGAGTCACAGGCTAGTGTAGATTTCAAGGTCATTTTGAGACTATGATTAAAAAGCAATCTGCAGGGAAACTGGTTAGTGCTGTTAATATATTTCAGGTGCTTCCTGCTCATTTCATTTGAAGTTTATTTATATCAAAAAAGGGACCATGAGGGAGAACATGTGTGTAACAGTGAAGCTGGAGAGAGTACAAAAGGATGAGAAACTCTAAGATACTGAGTCTGAAAGAAGTTGACTGGGAATAGTGACATCAATCACTCTTTTCCTCAAAGCATCTTATGTGTGCTGCTATCATCTTTGTGAGCTAACCTTCTAGGATCTCAAGTCAATCTAATGGTGATACATGGCCATGTTATTTAATAGAGGACAGTTTGTCTCTCACACCACTTCCTTGGGTCCTGAGCTACTGTATTTACCAGCCATCCTAATTGTTTTCCTGAACAGTTTTGACAAATAGAGCTACATATCTAACTTTTCTCTCTCAAATATCTAGGACTTTATGTAACCTGTTGTGAATGTTCTCCCCTATTTGAGGAATTTGGTATGATCCTTTAAATGTCAGCTCACAATTTATTGCATTTAGTATGTTTTTTAATGCATGCAGACATGTGCTTATGCTTGTGATCTCCAGTGTGTATCTGTGAAGGACAGAAACAAAAACTGTGAACCTTCCTCTATCATTCTCCACATTTTAATAAATTAATTAATTAAGAAAATGTTTGAGAAAAAGTTACTTACTGAACCTGGAGAATTAATGCTCATCAACTCTCCAGGATCCATCTGTCTCCTTGTCCTGCTCTGAGTACAAATATGTACTTTAGTGCCTGGCTTGTATGTATATGTTGAGGATCCAAATTTAGGTCCTCGTCCTTGTGTAGCAATCTCTTTAACTACTAAGCTATATACACAGCTCTGCTGTGCTCTTTTTAAAATTATTTTTATTTTTATTAATTATAGTTTATTCACTTTGTATCCCCCCTATAGCTCTCTCCCTCCTCCCCTCCCAATCCCACTTCTCCTCCCTCTTTCTGGCCAGTGCTCCTCCCCCAGTCCACTGATAAGGGAGGTCCTTCTCACCTTCCCTCTGATCCTAGTCTATCAGGTCTCATCAGGAGTGGCTGCATTGTCTTCCTCTGTGGCCTGGTAAGGCTGTTCCCCTCTCAGGAGAAGATGATCAAAGAAAAGGCTAATCAGTTCCTGTCAGAGACATTACCTGTCCCCATTACTATGGAGCCCACTTGGACATTGAACTGCCATGGTCTGCCTCTGTGCAGGGATTCCAGGCCATCTCCATGAGTGGTCCTTGGCTGGAGTATCAGTCTCAGAAAAGATCCCCGTGGACAGAATTTTTGGTTCTGTTGCTCTCCTTGTGGAGGTCCTTTCCTCTCCAGGTCTTACTATTTCCCACTTCTTTCATAAGATTCCCTGCACTCTGCCCAAAGTTTGTCTATGAGTCTCAGCATATGCCTCAATACCTTGCAGGGTAGAGCCTTTCAGAGGCCTTCTGTGGTAGACTACTGTCCTGATCCCTGTTTTCTCCATCCTCTGAAATCCATCCTCTTTGCCTTTCTGAATGGGGATTGAGCATCTTAGCCAGAGTCCTCTTTCTTGTTTAGCTTCCTTAGCTGTACAGATTTTAGTGTGTTTATCCTATATTATATATCTAATATCCACTTATGAGAGAGTATATACCCTGTGTGTCTTTCTGCTTCTGAGATACCTCATTCAGCATGATCTTTTCCAGTTCTTACCATTTACCTGCAAATTTCATGATTTCCTTATTTTTTATTGCTGAGTAATATTCCATTGTGTAGATGTACCACAATTTCTATATCCATTCCTCAATTGAGGGGCATCTAGGATGTTTCAAGCTTCTGGCCATTAAGAATAAAGCTGCTTTGAACATGTTTGAACAAATGTCCTTGAGCATATTCTGAATTTATGCTTAGGAGTGGTATAGCTGGATCTTGAGGAAGTGGTATTCCTGATTGTCTGAGAAGGCGCCAGATTGATTTCCAAAGTGGTTGTACAAGTTTACATTACCACCAGCAGTGGAAGAGGGTTTCCCTTTCTCCACATACTCTCCAGCATGTGTTGTCACTTGGGTTTTTCATCTTATCCATTCTGATGAGTGTAAGGTGAAATCTCAGAGTTGTCTTGATTTGCATTTCCATGATGATTAAGGATGTGAAACATTTCTTTAAGTGTTTCTCTGCCGTTTGATGTTCCTCTATTGAGAATTCTGTTTAGCTCTGTACCCCATTTTTTAATTGGGTTACTTGATTTATTGCTGTTTAACTTCTTGCATTCTTTATATATACCAAATATTAGCCCTCTGTCAAATATAGGGTTGGTGAAGAGTCTTTCCCAATCTGTAGGCAGTCATTTTGTTTTGACAACAGTGTCCTTTTGTTTACAGAAGCTTTTCAGTTTCATGAGGTCCCGTTTATTTATTGTTGATCTTAGAGCCTGTGCTATTGGTGTTTGGTTCAGGAAGTAGTCTCCTGTGCCAATGAGTTCCAGGCTCTTCCCCACTGTTGTGCTCATTTTTAAACTTTATTTTGTTTGTGGTGTTTAGGAGTCTACCTCCCTTCAACCAACCCATTAACTCTAAGTAACAGAGCAAAGGTTTGTGGGGAGAGGGGGCACAGAACCTTTTACTTCTCCTGGCTATTTAGTGTTGATGGGCTCTTTTGGGGCTATACTAATCTCCACCAACAGCAAATGCAAAAAGCAGTTTCTTTCAGGCCACTGTGCTGAAACATTTCTCTTCATCTGTCTCTTCCATGCAGCTACGCCGTCCATCTCTGGTGTCTCCAGGCTATCAAACTTTCTCTTTCTGTACTCTCTTACTTATAGACCTCAGAGTCCTAGATCATGCCCCTTTCTGTGCTGCATGAGGTAGGCTGTTACCAGCTGTCAAAGACTATGTCTTGCAGTAGCCAATTATCAGCCATTGACAAATTAAAGCCCAAACTAAAATCATACTTGAGATGAAAACAAAATCATACTTACATAACATAACAAATTTTACAAAGAAATCAAAACTTCCATTACACAGTCCCTCTTTGAGTTTTGACTATAGATTTGGTCATACTCTGTGGTATACTTGGACAATTCCCTATTAAAATGTTTAGTGTGGTGAGACACTGGAACAAAATCTGATGAATATTAGGTTAGAACAGAGTAGTTGCACATGGCATGGCTCAACATGTCATGTATGAGAACTGAGAGATTGGCATGAGTCAAACAGATGAAACTGGGAGGGAAGGAACTTTATTAAGAAAACACCTTTTATGAAGTCCCTGAGACCATAATGTGTGGTGTATTGTAAGTGAAAATTTCCGGGGGGAGGGAGGAGAGGCTAAGAAGTAATCAAGAGCATGCCACACAGAACTTTTAAGGCCAGAGATACAGTTTGGACTTTATTCTATGTTGAGCAAGATGCTATCAAAGAACATTTTAGTATGCCTGTAGTAATCAAGGTGACACATCATGATGAAAGTTTAGATTAATATAAATGGGAAGGAGGGGTAACAATATGGGATTTAAGTTGGAGTTTGAATGTAAGACTTTCAAATGTGTAAGGCATTAAGATGCAAACGAGACTATGGAGAATGTTGCTTAAAGTTTTTGTTGTTATGGAGCATCTGGGTGAATAATTCATCTATTAATTAATAAAGGGACAACCAAGAGGTGTGTGTGTGTGTGTTGAATGGGGTTCCTTTGAACATAGAAAAAGACTTTATTTGAAAGAACTAGGTTAAAGTTATCAATTTGTCAGTTATTAAAATTAAAGAGGTGTGGTGGTTTTTATACATACTTATATCATCCTTGTTTGTTTTGTTTTGTTTTGTTTATTTCTGTGCCCCTTTGCTTTACTCTTCACTGGGCTTTGACCTTCTATGTGTTTCCCAACATAGGGCAGTAGAAAATCCGATAGCTTCCACCAGGTTTCTTTAAGACATTTGTACTTCAGAGACTCCCTCTCAGAGATATTCCCTCTCAGAACCCAGATGCCATGTTGTGAAAAGTCACAATGTTCAGGTGAATAGCCCTACATTAGTTTTTCTTTAACTCTCCATGGATCATTTGTTAGGAAGGTAACATAAGATCTTGACCCCTTCATCAGACATCCGATGTTTGTCCTTCTGAATAGGACTGGAATTTAGCAACTAATATTTCTACATCTCAGTGCATATTCTCCAAGGCATTCCCAAGGGAAAGACTTACCTGTCTCTGATACTCCAGTTAATAAAGTCACTCCACATTTGCATGAATCTCCTTATCTATGGCTCCAGAAATCATGGAATAGAGACAAGCTATACCTGTTGGATATTTAGACTTTCTTGCCCTGTGGGCAAGTGCTGAAGCCCACTGACAGAGTTGAACAGATCCTGAGTGGGGAGTGAAGACTGAAAGAAAATTAAAAAAACAAACAAACAGTACATATGGGATCTGTTTGAGAGGGCTTCCAGTAGAAATGGTCATACTGGTTTATTCCACAATCCCTTCTTTAGAGACAGAGCAAAGCACTTCAATACAATGAAGGGGTTAGAGAAGTCAAATTTGTTTACCTTAACCACCTGTCTGTGTGATCTTCACACAAACAAAAGGAAATGAACTTGGCAAAACATTATGCCTATCCCTGTCTCTAGGTGAAGGCCAGGGTGAAAACAAACAACTCTCCATAGGTCTCCCTTTTTTATATTTTTTTAAATGGACTATAACTTAAGAGCTATGGAGCAGAAGAGTGTGCCTGTCTTAGGTTGTCTCTCTTAAAAGATAATATTCTTACCAATCATTGGTGCATGAATTCCATCAATCTGCTGTCTTAGGTTGAATATTCTTCAAAGAGACATTACCTGTCTTTGATTACCAACCTTCATTAAGGTAGACACTGGAGTTTAATCTTATGCAGATTAGCTTTAACATTATAGTCAACTCCTATAACATTCCACAAAAGTGACTTAAATGATGATCCCTTATCAGAATACCAAGCCTGAGAAATACTCACATAATAAAAGGCTGTTGAACAAACAGAACCCGTAACAAGAAATATTAAAGTTTGAATCTTATATAAAAATGTTAATATTTCCAAACAACAAAGCATAAAGAGAATTTACACAGGCAATCATTGGGCCTCCCAAGGGTTTCTGTGGCAAGATTTCAAATATAAGTCTTCTGCAAACCAGAATCAGACCAAAGTCCCACAGTCAATCCACTTTTTCCTGTTCTTCCTGATTTTGTTGAGAACTGTCCTGATTACAAGATAAATCAAGTCCAGTCACCCTGTATCTTAAAAGTTTCTCTGCACAACATCTTCTTCCTGAAGCAGAATGTCAGGAACAGGAGCACCCTCCTTCTGAGGGAACATCTCCCTCAAATCTAAATCACACCAACCTTTCTGCGATCCATCTGGCTCCTTCAGTGTTCTGCAGAAAAACATAAACATGCCCCTTTCCCCATATTAATACAGGGTCAGAGCCCTGCCATATTTCAGTAATTGTATCTTTCCATTTCACTTGGGAATACTTATCTTTGGAATTAGGAGACCACAACTGAACAGCCCAAGAATTGCCTTAATATGCATATTAAGAAAATTAAAATTAAGAGAGCATGGTTAAGATAATTCTGTGGCTGGAGATCCAAGATGGTAGTGCCAAGAGGACACTGTGTCTGATGAGGAGGACAGCAGTGACTGCACAGTGACCAGCAGACTGAACTCTGAGCCGTAAAACAACAGTGATTAGGTTTCTCAGATGAGAGGAAACCCCACGATGTGGGAAGAAAACACGTCCATTCTCAGACCACCTAACTAAAACTCAGAAGATTTCCTGGATTCCAGCAGGTGCGTGTTGCCAGCCCAGAGCCACATGCCTACGTGCTCTGATCACCATCCCAGACTGAACTGTGAGCACCACAAAACAAGAGATTGGGATTTCCAGTCAAGACAAAACCCCACGGTACAGAATGCAATTGGGCAGACCTCAGGTCACCAAGACAATCCCAGTAAAAGGTCCTGGGCTCTGGCAGGCACTCACCTGCGGGCACAGACTTGTCTGTGTGATCAACTCACCATCTCAGACAGAACCATGGGCCCCAAGGCCCCAAAGGCTGGCTTTAACTGTTGGGAAGAAATCCCACAATGAGTAAAACATCAGGTCCAATGTCAGGGCACTCAGCTGAAACCCTCTGCCTCTCATGAAAATTTCTTGGGAAAAGTTCCTGGGTAACTGCAGGCTTCCAATCTCCAGCTCTGAGCTACTTGGCTACGCAAGAATGCCCACTCTCTGCATATCTCTTTAACATGTATCTTGAGTCCTAAATAGAGCAAAAAGACAAATAATGGAGATCAAGGGAATCAGTCTGGGAAGGAAGAAATCAAAGTATCACTATTTGCAGATGATATGATAGTATATATGAGTGACCCAAAAATTATACCAGGGAACTCCTTAGGCCAATAAGCACCATCAGCAAAGTGGTTGGATACAAAATTTACTAAAAAAAAAAATGCAGTAGCCCTCCTATATAGAGAAAGAAATTAAGGAAACAACACCCTTCACAATAGCCACAAAGTATATAAAGTACCTTGGTGTAACTAAATAAGCAAGTCAAAGACTTGTATGGAAAATAAAGAAAAAAAATTCCAGTCTCTGAAGAAAGAAATAGAAGAAAATATCAGAAGAGGGAAAGCTCAACCATGCTCATGTCTTGGCAGGATTAACATAGTAAAAATGGCTATCTTACCAAAAGCAATCTACAGATTCAATGCAATTCCCGTCAAATTACCAAACCAATTCTTTACAGACCTAGAAAGAAAAATTCTCAACTTCATTTGGGATAACAAGAAACCCAGAATCGCTAAAATAATCCTCTACAATATCTTCTGGAGCTATCTCCATCCCTAATCTCAAGCTCTACAATAGAACAACAGTAATAAAAACCTGCATGGTACTGGCATAGAAACAGAATGGTGCATCAATGGAATTGAATAGAAGACTAAGAAATAAACCCACACAATTATGGACACCTGATTTTTGACAAAGATGGCAAAACCATACAATTGATAAAAGATAGCATCCTCAACAAATGGTGGTGGTCTAACTGGATGTCTATGCTTACCACCCTGCACAAAACTAAAGTCCAAGTATATTAAAGACCTCAGCATAAAACCAGATACACTAAACCAGTTAGAAGAAAAAGTAGGAAAGAGCCTTGACTTCATTGGCACAAGAGAGAACTTTCTGAACAGAGCATGAAGAGCACAGGTTCTAAGATCAACAATGAATAAATGGGACCTCTTGAAACTGAAAATTTCTGTAAAGCAAAGGACACTGTCATCAGAACAAAGAGACAGCCTACGGACTTGGAAAGGATCTTTACCAACCCTATATCTGACAGAGGGCTATTATCGAGAATATACAAAGAACTCAAGAAGGTAAAAAAACAACAAAACAAGCAATCCAATTAAAAAATGGGGTACATATTCCTCTCAATCACAGGTTAGGTACTTTGAATCCCAGGCGTAGCCCCCTCCCTCAGTCCCTCCTACCCTCCCACTCCCTCCCTCATCTCCTATTATATATTAGTAAACCTATGTTTAGGTTTCCTATTTTTAAAATTTTATATTTAAAGTTCCAGTTGTAGGGTATCTAGATCTTCTGACAAAACAAGTAAATATTTTCATACAAATTTTAGTCCTCCATGAGCTACATCTGAGCAGGGGTTCTAGGTTATATCCATACGTGGTCCTTGGTTGGAGCAATAGTCTAACAGCCTTGCTAGGCCACAGAGGAGAGGACATTGTAGCCAGTCCTGAGGAGACCTGATAAGCTAGGGTCAGGTGGAAGGGGAGGAGGACCTCCCCTATCAGTGGATTTGGAAAAGGATAGGGAGGAGATGAGGGAGGGAGGGTGGGATTGGGAGGGAATGAGGGAGTGTCTACAGCTGGGATACAAGGTAAATAACCTGTGATTAATATTTAAAAATAAAAACTAAAAAAAATGGGGTACAGAGCTAAAGAGAGAATTCTCAATAGAGGAGTATCAAATGGCACTCAATGTCCTTAGTTATCAGGGAAATGCAAATCAAAAGGAACGTGAGATTTCACCTTACACCAATCAGAATGGCTAAGATCAAAACCTCAAGTGACAGCACATGCTGGAGAGAAGATGGAGAAAGGGGAACCCTCCTCCATTGCCGGTGGGAATGTAAACTTGTACAACCACTTTGGAAATCAATCTGGTGCTTTCTCAGACACTTAGGAGTAGTGCTACCTGAAGACTCAGCTATACCAGTCCTAGGCATATATCCAAAAGATGCTCAAGTATACAACAAGGACATTTGCTCAACCATATTTGTAGCAGCTTCATTTGTAATAGCCAGAATTTGGAAACAACCCAGATGCCCCTCAGTTGTGGAATGGATACAGAAATTATATATTTACACAGTGGAATATTACTCAGCATTTAAAACAAGGAACTCATGAAATTTACAGGCAAATGATGTGAACTAGAAAAGTTCATCCTGAGTGAGGTGTCCCAGAAGCAGAAAGACACACATGGTATATATTCACTTGTAAGTGGATATTAGGCATGTAATGTAGGTTAAACCTACAAAAATCTGTACACCTAAAGAAGCTAAGCAAGAAGGGTGACCCTGGGTAATAGGCTCAATCCTTGTTCAGAAAGGCAAAGAGGATAGACATAAGAAGAAGGTGAAAACAAGGAAGAAGACAGGAGCCTACCATAGAGAGCTTCTGAAAGACTCTACCCAGCAGGGTAGTAAAGTTGATGCTAAGACTCATAGCCAACAGTTTGGCAGAGTGTAGGGAATCTTATGAAAGAAGGGGGAGATAGAATGCCCTGGAAGGTTCTGGAGCTCCACAACAAGAACAATAGAACCAAAAAATCTGGGTGCAGGGGTCTTTTCTGAGACTGATACCACTTATGGAGATACCATTCAAGGACCATTTATGGAGATAACCTAGAACCCCTGCACACATGTAGCCTGTGGCAGCTCAGTGTCCAAATGGGCTCTTTAGTAAGGGGAACAGGGACTGTCTCTGACATGAACTCAGTGGCTGGCTCTTTTATCAACTCCTCCCAATGGGGTCAGCCCTACCAGGACACAGAGGAAGACAGTGCAGACAGTCCTGATGAGACCTTAAAGGCAAGGGTCAGATGGAAGGGGAGGAGATCCTGCCTTATCAGTGGACTGAGAAAGGGGCATGAGAGGAGTTGAGGGAGGGAGGGAGTTATGGTGCAATTGGGAGGAGACGAAGGTGGGGGCTACAGCTGGGATTCAAAGCGAATAAATTATAATAAATAAAAGTATATTAAAAAGAAAAAAAGGTAATTCTGTGGTCTTTGGGGACTTAACTTGCCCTCTGTCATCTTTTGCATTTGGTTCTTGAGAGATCCATGGGCATGCTCCACAATTACTTTTATGAGACTGATACCATTTATGGAGATACCATTCAAGGACCATTCATGGAGATAACCTAGAACCCCTGCACACATGTAGACTGTGGCAGCATGAGGATTATAATGAATACCTGTTTTATGACTTGTATTCATTTGAGCACAAAAGTGCTGAAAAGCTTGACTAATATATGCGGTATCATTATCCATCTTTATAATGGAAGAAATATCAACTGTAGCAAAACATTTTAAGCAATGACTTATAATGTGTTTTTTGGCTTCTCCTGCTAAGGGAGTTTCCATGATAAGTCCTGAAAAAGTATCAATTGGTACCTGAACATATTTTAGTTTTCCAAATTCTGGGATATGTCCATTTGCCACATTAAAATGTTCACAACAAGCAGAACATAACCTCACAATTTCTTGAGAAGCTTCTCTGGTAACATTAAATTGCTTTCTTAAGCTCTATTTTGATGATGGAAGGCATGAGATTGTTGAGACAATTTTTGTTGAGTTAATCTGACCAAGCATGTGGCTTGATCTGCTAAATCATTCCCTAAAGTTAGAGGTCCAGGAGGTCCTAAATGAGCTCTAATATCCCCTACATAACAAGGCTGCATGACGCTCTGGATACTTTCTTATATCTCTCTAAATAGATCTTGTATTTGTTTATTAGCTGTATCAACATATGTTACAGTTTCTAGAACTTGCCAAGCCTTAGCAATATAATAGCTATCAGTGTACAAGTTGAAAGAGATAGAAGCCACATTTTTAAAGACTGCAGCTACAGCACATAATTCTACAACTTGAGCTGAGGCTGGTAATGTTTGCAAAAGAAAAGTTTGATACTGCACTACATATACAACTTTTCCACTTGAAGAGCCAACTGTGAATACTGTTGGAACTTGAAATAATGGCTCTTGTTTAATTATTTTAAGAAATTCAAAAGCACGCTCATTGACAAATTGAAGTCATTTTGGGTAATGATCGTCAATATTTCCTAAATAATGAGCAAAAGCTATGGCCCAACAATCTGCATTTGGAAATAAACAGTCTACTTGTTGTTTGGGAAAAGAAACTCCAATTAATGAGGGCTCTCTACCAAAATATTTGTGAGATTCTATGCGAGCCATTTGAACTAAATTAGCCACTGCTTTATAATATGGTTTTAGAACTCACACAGGAGACACAGACAAGTGCAACCATAATAATGGTCCTTTTTGCCAAAATATGGCAATTAGAATATGCACAGTAGCCAAAATATAGGCACCCCATTCTTTTGAATAATCTATATATTGAACATGTTGGTTTTCAATAGCTAATTCTATCTTTTGCAAAGCATCAGAAACTTCTTTGGTAAGTTCCCTTTTTGACAAAGCATTAGCCTCTCCTTCTAAAATGTTAACAAGTCGTTTCAGCTCACCTATAGTTAACTTCAAATGGGGTCTAAGCCAATTAATATCACATACCAACTTTTGAAAATCATTTAAAGTTTTTAGGTTGTCTTTCCTTAATTGAATTTTCTGAGGCATAATAGTCTGAGGGTATAATTTATGTCCCAAATACAAATAAGGTGGCTCTGTCTGCATCTTTTCTGGTGCAACTAACAAATATTGATTGTTCAAAGCTCCTTGTAAGTATGCAAAAGCACTTAATAAAATACCTTCATTCTTATGAGCCGATAAAATGACATCCATATAATGAATAATATACACAGAAGAATATGCTTGCATAGTTTTAAAAACAGCTTGAGCCACAAATTGTTGACATAAATGTTGGACTGCTTGCCATACCTTAAATAATACAAACCAGTGATAATTCTTCATAGGTTCTTTAAAATTTACTGAAAGCAAATCTTTTACAGTCCTGAGGAGCAAGAGGAACAGTATAAAAACAATCTTTCAAATCTAGTATAATCTTAAAAGTATCTCTAGTTATAGGAGAAGCGGTAAGTAATCCAGGTTCTCCTTAACTCCATGGTCTCATTTACTTTTCTTAGATCTTGTAAAAGTCTCCATTTTCCCTATTTAATTTTTATAACAAAAATAGGGGAGTTCCAAGGTGAGTTTGATGGAGCAAATGGCCACTATCAAGCTGTTCCTATACTAACTGCTTGGCAGCTTTAATTTTCTCAAGGGAAAGAGGCCACTGATCCACCCACACAGGAATATCTGCTTTCCATGTTATTGGATCTACATGGGGGTACAGGTTGTTCAGTGATCTCCCTAAAAATTACCCAACTCCTTTTTAAAATTTCTTGGGGTAGGCATTAATGGTTTTTCCAAATTTTCCTAATACTGAATTTGGTAAATATCCTTGAATAAGCATCTGATTTGTAATTACATTACTAGGACTGTAAAGATATACTCCCATGTTACTCATCACGTCTCTGCCCCACAGATTAACAGGAAGGCTAGGAACAATATATGTTTTAAAAGTTCCCTCATGTCCTTCCTCATCCTTCCAAGTTAATTCATCACTACTGTGTTCAGGACATTGGCTTTGTCTTATCCCTTGTAACTGTAATAGAGGATTGTTTAGGCCAATGCATAGGCCACTGATCAGCAGTTAAGACAGAGACATCAGCTCCTGTATCTAAAAACCATGTAAATTTTCTTCCATTAATTTGTAACAGTAGTTCAGGTTGATTAGGACCTATAGCTTGTATCCAGTAAGTATCAGAGGATCCAAAACCTGCATCTTCTCTCCTATCCATCTTACATTTTCTGTCTGAATTTGGGAAAGGAATATTAATTGGGCTAGTCATTGACCTTGTTTTATTACAGATATTCCATTTGGAGAGAGTGTCATAATTTTTATTTCCCTTCATACTCAGTACCAACCTGTGTATTTGTACTAATTCTTCCTAGTAATAATCCTATAGTCCCCGAGGTAATGGACCATAAACTCCTGTAGGTAGGGCCTATATTTCAGGAGTTAATACTGTGTAGGTGGAAGAACTGAAGTCCAGTCCTGCATTACCTGTGATTTCTCTACAGAGGTCCTGAATGGATTTCCTTGCTGACAAAGTTCTGTAGTGTCCCATAACATTGTTGCAGGGCCTGGGGCTGTCCCCCTTTCCAGAGTCCCTGCATTAAAGGTTTTACTACATCATCCCTTTTAGACTTACATTCATTAGCCCAATGCTTTCTTCTTTTTAAAAATTTTTTATTTACATCCCTTCTCCCATCCCAGTCCTTCCCTTCCTCCCCTTTCTGCACACATGTCCCTTCCCAAGTCTACTGATAGGGGAGGTCTTCTTTTTCCTTCCTTATGATCCTAGTCAATTAGGTCTCATCAGGAGTGGCTGCATTTTCTTCCTCTGTGGCCTGGTAAAGCTGCTCCCCCCTCGGGGGGGGGATTAAAGAGCAGGCCAATCAGTTCATGTCAGAGACAGTCCCTATTCCCATTACTATAGAACCCACTTGAACATTGAACTGCCATGGGCTACATCTGTGAAGGGGTCCTAGCTTATCTCCTTTATATCTTGTGCATAGACCAGGTTCCTTTTGACTCCCTTCTTCTTACAGTATTAGGAAAATTTTTCTTTGATGTCCCATTTGCCCACAAGCATAACAACTTCCAGATACTCCAAACTTTGGACCTTTTGGTTGCTGAAATAATACCTCCTTAATAGTCTTTCCTCGTAGGGCAGCAGCCATAACCACTCCTTGAATATAAGATGGCCCAAGTCAGAACATAACCTAATATAATCAGACATATTTTCTTTCTTCCTAAACGGTCTCAAATCCACTTGGCAGACACTGTTTAGCATTTTCATAGGCCAATTGTTTTACTAATAATAATCCAGAATCTGTATCACCTACAAGTCTGCTTGCTGCTTGCATTAATCTTGCTACAAAATCATGAAATAATTCATTAGGTCCCTGACAGATTTTACACAAATCATCCACCTGTCTAGCTGTTTGTGGAAGTTTATTCCAGGCCTTTCAGGCAGCAGGAGTTACTTGAGCATAAACAGCAACATCAAAATCCAATGCTGTCCTGTCTGTTTCCCTGTAGATTCTCAGCAAGCATGTCATATGTTATAGGAACTCCTTGAGCTCAATTGAGTTCAACTGTAACTTGACACAGCTCTGCAAATTCTGTCTTCAAAAATGAATAATCTCCTCCTGATAAACATGTTCTTGCTAATTGCTTTCAGTCCCTTGGGCAGAGGGCCTCAGTAAAGAAGGACTCTAACAGAGCTTGAGTAAAAGGTGCTGTAGGACCATATTGAGCACACGCAATTTTCAATTCTTTTAATTGTTTAAAAGGTATAGAAGGATGGATTCTCACTATATTATACTCTCTATCAGGTTGCTCTATAATTAGAAAGCTATAAAACTCAATTATATCTTTTACTTTCTGCCTAGCTTTTTGTAAAGAATCTTGTAAAAGGGATACAGTTGCTCATGCAGTGGACAAATGAAAAGGTTCCCTGTCTTTTGAGCTAGGGCGACTATAGCCTTCCCAGGATGAGGGTCCAAGCCTTCAGTAAATAAGGGAGTTGGAGTGGGGGATTGAGCCTCATTTTCCCTAGTAGTTAATACTCCAATTTCTCTGTTCATTTCCTCCAAGCCACACTACAACTTTTTTTTTTCTTTTCGCCAAGGCTTAAGTTTTTTAACACTCATAGCTTGAATCAGAGGGTATCTCTCAGAACAATATTTAGCAGCTTCTTCCTCCAACTCTGCAACCTCATCAGAAACTAAGTCATCATCAAAGTCTTCTTCTAACAAGAAATTATGACCATCAGGAGGGACATATAACTCTTCTGGAGGAGCTGATGGTTTAATCTCTTTTTGTCTTGAAGCCTCCCATTTTTCTTTACTCTTTCTCTCAAAGCCTAAAAGTTTCATTTTCTCTGTTCCATGCCACATATATAGACTATCTCTAGTTAAATTCCATACAAAAAAAACATGAGGCTACTGTCTTGTCCCATTTTACTATCAAATTTTACTCACATGCTCTTTTCTCTTTATGATCCGAGCTCTCCTACATCTATGCTGTCTTTCACTGCTTTCCCATATCTCAAGTTCCCTGTTTGGGCACCAAATTGCCAGAGCCTGCCGGCAGAGTCAAACAGTTTCTGAGTGGGGAGTGAGGATTGAAAGAGAAAAACACCAACACACTACACATAGGATCTGTTCGAGAGGGCTGCCAGTAGACACTATCAAACCAGTTTTTTCCACAATTCCTTTTTATAGTCAGAATAAAGTACCTCAATACAATGAAGGCGTTTGAGAAGTCAAACTTATATACCTTGACAACTTGTCTGTGTGATCCTCATTCAAACAAAAAGAAATGAACTTGGCAAAACATCCTGCTTATCCCTGTCTCCAGGTGAAGGCCAGGGTGAAAACAAGCAGCTCTCCACAGGTAAGATAAAGAGGAGTAGTTTTACTTAGAGGTGGTTTGTTATACAAGAGATAACTAGAGCATATGGCAACCTAAGTTGTCAAGAGACATCAGATCTCTCAGGGATAGTGTGAAGAAGGAAAGAACACTACAGTGAACCGCAGACATACAAGGAAAGGGAAATTTGACCAGATTTTAAAAACACACACAGAATGGTGGTTCTCTGGAGAGTGTGATGACATGGAACCAGAATAAGTTTCAAGGATAAAGTAGTTGTGAATGGTGTGAAATGCTACTTACAGGTTAAGTAAGATAAGTATGAAATGCCTCTGTTTTTGGAAGGAGAGCAGTGGTGATTCAGCAAGAGCAGCTTCAGTGAAAGCAGATAACATTCTCTGAGAAGAGAGCAGAGTGTAGAAACAAAGCAGGGACTGGCCTTAGACCAAAGAGAAACTTTTCTCCCTGAATATAAGAAGAGAAGTGGTACCCATCCACCACAGCAACAGGACTGAAAGTGTCCTCTTCTCCTGTGGCCTGGCAAGGCAGACCCACCAAGGGAAAGTGATAAAAATCTGGCAAGTGAGTTTGTGTCCAATGCAGTCCCCATTTCCCTTTCTAGAGGAACCACATGAAGTCCAATCTATCCATCTGCTCCACTTTGTAGAGGGTCTAGATCCAGTATATGCATAGACCTTGGTTGATGCTTAGCAAACCCCCATGTCTCAATTGACTTTTTTAAAAATGTAGCCTTGGCTGTCCTGAAAATGGATCTGTAGGCCAGACTGGCCTCAAACTCACAGAGATCTGCCTACCTCTGTCCCTGGAGCACTGAGACAGGGTTTACACGACAAAGCCTGAGTTTACTAACAGGAAAACTATGAGTCAACTTAGCAGAAAATCTGGCCCAAATCTGTAGAAATAAGAGGAATTAATCTTGGCTGAAATCAAAGTACCCATCCTTCTTGGCTTTGTCAATGTTATCAAATTATTGGATCTATAGGAGAAGAAAAGTAGATGAGGTCCATGTTATCCCTACCATTTCCCATATGACAGACATGGAGGTCATTGTTTTAAGTGTAATAATCCAGTCACAGAAAGATAAGTACAATGTGATCTTATGAAGATGTGAATAGAAAGTAAAAGAACAAAGCTGTAATAATTAATGTTAACTGTCAGTATGATAGACTCTAGTATCACTTAGGAGATGACCTTTGGGCATGGCTCTCGAAGATTATCTGAGTAACCTTAGTTGAATTGGGAAGGTCTGCCCAATGTGGGATCATTCCATGGGTGGGATTTTGAGTATTTAAAAGAAGAAAGTGAGGTGAGCAGTATGAACTCATGAATGCATACATTGCTTTTATTCCTGATTATGGATATGATTCAAGCTCGTGCTGCCTTGATTTTCCTGCCGTGATATACATTGAATCATGAACTGAAGTAAACCCTTCCTTAAATTGCTTTTGTCAGAGCATTATCATTGCATGGCAAAAGAAACTAAGGCAAAAACATAGCCCAAGTATAAACAAAGCCCCAACCCCAAATGTGGGTTTCACTTTGATAGTCATTTCACTATGTGGATTTGCCACAACATTGTATGTTATACTTTAAACATGCATACAATTTAAGGGACAACATAAGGCAGAAATCCCAGAAAGCAGTTTTATCAACAAGAGAATGCACCTTTAACTCACTGTAATATATTAGTCGCATGATTAATGTGCTGGGTGAAGGAAAGCTGTGTAACAAGATAATTGAAGCAGGAGAGATCAGTGTCTCAAACTTTGGGACCCTATTGAGAGAACTTCCCAACACTTTATCTTCCTGTACCCTTCCTATTATTTTCATTTACTGCTGGACCTTTTGCAATGAGTTTGGGTTCTAGAATGTCTCAATCCCAGCCTTCCCAAGCCCAGCCACTGAAGGAGTCAGTAGGAATGCCTGAGGTTTCAGAAAGGTTTGCTATTCAGTTATATCTTCCTTCCTGCCTGCAGGTCTTTAGGAAGAGGAACTAATGTATTGTTGATGAGATCTCTATGTTTAAAACTACACAGGAACAAACAATTATTTAATTAGGAAAAAGCTATTTAAAGTGGCTTAAAACTGCACATTTATTAGCACTGGAATGTACTCAGAGTTGCTTTAAAAGGCTGCACATTATATTCATTTGTTTCCTCTGGCATCTACTGATCATGGAGAAAGCATTTACTTTCTCCAACCATACCATTAAGAACTCCCCTTCATGTTGTTCTGAACTAGATTAGCATTTGCTCATTCAGTAAACATTTATTGTGCACCTACCAGGAGGTACTTATACCCTAGTACACTCAATGCTCTAGGGGATCTCCTACCCCTCTATTTTTCTTTTGCTCTTATTTTCTTACTCCCTTTATCTTATTTCCATTTTCTGTTCCTCTTCCACATCCTCTCCTCCTTCTCTCCTCTCTCTCTACCCATCCACACACTCTCTCTCTCACACACATACACCACGGGTATTTTTTTGTACCAAAAAATATTCAAATCTAGATTTACTGGTCCCAACAATCAGAAGTGTTTATGGCAACAGCTGGTGATTTACCCCTAAGACTAAGCAAATGGTTTTCAGAGGCAAAGTGATTTTCAGGATGTTCTTAAGGAAACAAGATTTAAATATTGTGTGGGGTAATTTTATAAGCAGGGTTGTTTCTAGCATTTTCCCATATCACTATGTGGTATGATTAAACTGCATGTACCTGGACCAAGGGATTAGTGCAGCAGTAGCATCTATCACATGACCACAGGGCTGCCCAAGTCCACTTTTCATTTTGGAGAATAAGGTGGGGTGTGTGTGTGTTTGTGTGTGTGTGTGTGTGTGTGTGTGTGCTGCTTGTGCAACACTCCCCAAAGGAGACTTTTTCCCCCATTATCATGGACCAGGTAAATTTTCAGGTATATCTCTTGAAATTACTATTTAGATATTTCATACCACTACAAGAAAGAAATGTGGCATGCATTTCCTAACAAGGTTTAATAAATCAGATGTTTGTTATCATATTCCCGAACTATTGCCCAATGGAAACAATACTCACCAGAAGAGGAAATGTGTCTAGAACTGCAATAAAAATACTGTTCTCTACTTCTTAGGACTTGGTGAATTTAGCATAAAAGCGATGTAGGTGTTTCCCTCTCTTTCATGTTTGGTAAGGATTCCCTTGGTTCATTCAAAGCTATATTTTCAGACAGGATCCATTTTGAACCACTGTAATAAATCTCATGCCATGGAGGTAACCGTTTCTAGTATATTCTAATGCTGTTAAGAAGTGGAAAGTTGAGGTACAAGAGTAGGTGTCAAAGTAAAGAATATAATACTGTTTGTAAGAATAATAGCAACCAATGAAGGTATTCCAGCACAAATACAATTCATAGAGTTTAATAAACAGCCACTAAATATTACACCAAAGCATTTGGAAACACAATTTCTACAGAGAGGCAAAGGTCAGGCTTCCATTCTAAATTCCTTAAGACAATCATTAACAGCCCCCCCATCCCACCCCCCAATCCGCACACATCCACAAGACTATACTCTTCTAGTCATAAGTTTACCTACAGACACGGTCTTAAGAATAATGGGACTGGCATGCATTATCCCAACAATGGCAAGGAAGCAGGGGATAAGGGAAAGATGAATGAAAAGGCAACCAGCAGTTAATGATACACCCCTTAGGAGCTTTGTTCAGTGAATGGGCAGGGAGACTCTGCTTGTAGTGCTACTTGTGGCTTTACCTTGGACCTTCTGGATGCTCTAGACTAGTTGAGCTGCTCAGATCCAAAGAGGCTGGGGCAGTTGTATTGAACAGTCTCATTTCTTTGAGTCATTACTACTAGAAGTGATCTAGTAGTATTGTTTCCTTTCTGAAGACCTTTATAACATCCAAACCGTCTTCATGACCCAGAGGGCCCACTGTAGTTATGCTGATTCTAAGGTCAAAATGGCTCTGGTTTCGCAGTTATTCTTTCATTTGGTCTTTAAAAATGTGTGTGGAACATTTATTAAAGACATTTGTAAGAAGTACAGGCAAATTACTCAAACTTCTGGGACTACCTTATAAAAATTGTGTCTATTCTTTTTGTTCACATTTAAGAACAAATAAGATCAAATGGCCTCTAATACATTATAAAATTGGTAATAAAGTTAATGATTTAACAGACTCAAAAATAAGTAGAGATATTTGTATGAATCTGCAATTCACCTCTTATTACAAATGGCATCCAAAGTAGGTAAGAAGTCCTTGGCATAATGGTAGCAAAGTGACTGAGCCTGAAAGAGGGCACTATATGTATAATACGGAAGAAAAAGTTGACTTTCCCCTGTTTATGGCCCTTTCTTCTGAGGCAGATTTCAACCATCACCCACTACAAACCATCTTATTCCATCTACTATTTGCCTGTTTGCCTTGGAAGGGAGGTGAGTTTCTTATATTCCCCATCTTTAAACAATTCTTGTATAGACATTTGATCTAGATTATTTTATGTGTACACATACCTATTTAATTTAAATTAAAAGTGCCTCTTCATTTTTCCCCAGATGAGATTGCAGGTAGCCATGAATTCAAAGTAAGCAATATTCAGTTGGCTATAAAGGGCTCAATGTTATTGAGGCAAGGGGATTTTCTCTGAGAGGATATGTTTTGAGGTGCTACTTTCCTACGAGGCTGGCTGAAACTGTAGTAAAGCCCACTGTTTTAGTGCTGAAAGACCCAAGTAGTTCTTTTTTTTTAATCATACATGTTTGATAGAGGTGAGCTTCAATTGTACTCACTGACCTCCAAGGCAAGAAACTATTTAGGAGTTACTTCAGAAGTTTCTACAGGCTTCTCCTCATTCTAACAGTTCATATGCCTAAGTAAGAACTGATGGAGGCATGTGAGGTATTATATAAGACAACTCAGGTTGACTCCATAGTGAGTTGGAACCATCAAGTGAAGCCCAGTCAACAATCCTCCTGGACCTCAACACCCTGAACTTTACATAGCTAAGGTTTCCCCTAGAAGAAGTAAATTCTCCTATAAGAAGTAGATTCTCCTATACTTCTCTGGTAGGCAGAGTGAAATTAAACACATGCAGTGCCATCAGCTGGGGGAGACTGGCATACTAAGATGAGAAACTGGACAAATGGCAGTGTTTGGCTCAATCCAAGCAATGTTCAAGGGAAAAGTCATTTTTCTGTTGTTTCATTTTCACTGAGGCTCATAAATATGAATGAGAAAGTGTTTACACTCAGTTTGGAAGAGGGTTCAAAGAATCCTGAAACACATGAAGAAAGGGAGCCCTGCAGTTTGGGAATGTGGATGCTTTATGGGGTATACAGTGCTCTGGTTGCTGTGCACACACTAGTATCTACTGTTTGCGGATCATGCCCTTGATAGCTGATTCCCGGTTCACATATGTAGCCCAATAGACAAGATTGAATATGGCAAAGAGCACAGGAAAGATAATGCGGGAAATTTTGTCAACCCTGCTGACACTGTTGTAGGTCTTCGTCTCAGTAGGGCTTTCCTGCACATAAGTGGCCTTGGGTGAAGCAATTACTGTTGGGGTTGAAGAAGCACTGGGAGCAGCAGCGCCCTTGGAGATGGTGGAGAACTCTGTGTCCTTGGCCAGGTTGATAGGATAGGTGGTTCCCACGATGTTAAAGGTGGTGCTTGTTTTCTTTGTTGGGGCTGTTGGTGTTTTCTTCTAGAGCCAGGAAAAAGAGAAGTGGGGAAAACAAAAGATGATAAATTCACAGCACAAAGTACCTTTCAATAATAAAGGGAGGAAGAACCATGATGGGACATTAAAGGACCTACTGAGGAGTCAATTATATATGTGTGTGTAAATATATATATATGAATAATATTTTGAAAACAGAAAACCTGCATGCATCATTTTAACTATCCTAGTCAACCTCAACTGTCAATTTGACACAGTGATTCTCAATTGAGGGATTGCCCATACTCAAGAGTTGGCTTTTGAACATGTCTGTGGAGACTGGTCTTGATTGCTCATTAATGTAAATGGGTCTAGATCACTATGGGCATCACTATTCTTTGGGCAGGTGGTACTAAATGATATGAGAAAGTTATCTAAGTATGGGCCTATCTCAGGAGATAAGCCAGTAAGCAGCATTCCTCCATAGTTTCTGATTCAAGATTTTGCTTGAGTCCCTGAAATGGCTTCCTTCAGTGATGGAGTGTAACCAGAATGTATAAGCTAAATCAAACCTTTCTTTCTCTTAATTTGCTTTTGTTGAGTGTTTTATCATAGCAGCCAAAAGAAAACTAGAAAATTAGCTTTCTATTTATGTGTCTTTGGATAAATGACTCTTTGCAAGCTTCAGTTTCTTCATTTGTAAACTGAAAATGAAAATAAATGGCAGATTGGTAAGAGGATCAGAAGAGAATCACTATGAAAGAAGGAGAAGATGAAAGACATGGGGGGACAGGAGCTCCACAAGGAGAGTAAAAGAACCAAAAAATCTGGGCCCAGGGGTCTTTTCTGAGACTCTTACTCCAACCAAGGACCATGCATGGGGATAACCTAGAACTCCTGCACAAATGTAGCCCATGGCAACTCAGTGTCCAAGTAGTTTCCCTAGTAAGGAGAGCAGGGGCTTTGTCTGACATACACTCAGTGCCTGACTCTTTGATCATCTCTCCCTGATGGGGAAACAGCCTCACAAGGCCACAGAGGAGGACAATGCAGCCAGTTCTGATAAGACCTGATATGCTAGGGTAAAATGGAAGGGGAGGAGGTTCTTCCCTCTCAGTGGACTGGGGGAGGGGCATAGGTGCAGAAGAGGGAAGGAGTGCAGGATTGGGAGGGGGAAGAGGGAGGGACTATAGCTGGGATACAAAGTGAATAAAATATAATTAGTAAAAATAAATTAATTAATTAAAAATAAAAAATAACAGAAGAGAATTGCAGTGGAAATTGCTAGGAAATGTGGGATGTTATATATTACGTGATTTCATCCTTCATAGTAACCCTATAAAGTAGGTGACATTAATCCCACTTGATATGTAAGTCAGCCTCATGTTAAATGGCAGAATAAATACTATAAATATGAGTTCCTAAATTTTGTCCAAAGATAAACTGTGCTGCTTTCTATAGCACAAGATACTCTTGGTTACCCGAGGGAAAAAACTCCAAAAGGCTGCAACCGTCAAGGGGCACACCTCCTGTGAAGAAGAGAGCTTGGTGAATCTGCAAAGTCATTCTGTCTTAAAGATCATAATAAATACTATGGATTGTTTACATGCATCATCATAACACCATGTTACCTTCATGCACAGGGGTTATACAAAGGTTTTCACTCTTGTCAGACTGCAGTCAGGAGCCACAGTCTCTCTGTAGAGCTGAAGAAATTACCTCTTCTGATATACCAAAAGCAAAGACAGCTGGAAACGTCCCTTTGGGAACTTTTTTTGTCAACATAAACTATACTCAAAACACAGTAAGAAGTGTTTTGTCTCTCTTCCTCCCCCCCCCCATACACACACACACTGTCTCTCTCACACACACATACACAAATGTGCTCATATTCTTTCAAACTGAAGGAGAAAACGCTTACATCTGGATCAGAATAGAGATGCTTTTGTGGCATGGTTGGCTAGTTCCTAACTGTAGCCCAAGGCAATAGCCTAGTTCAGAACTTATAAATGCTTCCCACATCTTCCCTCTAGCTCTTCTCTAGACACCGCAGTCTCTTTCTTGAAATTTCTCAGAACCTAGAATTAAGTTCTATTACTCTTGTAGTTCTTTCTGTATTCCCTTTCTAAATTTCTCTATTCCTACCTTCTTTTGTTACCCCTTTTCCCTCATCTCTTTTGCTTCCTTCAGAATTCTTACCATGTTTATCTTTCTGCCATTAGACCACAGTACTATTTACTTCTCTGATCCAAATAATCACCTTTTTACCACATTGACTATCAACAGGACCAAAAAGTGTGCTAGATATTTAGGGTTAAGTAGAAAGGTTGGAAGTTGTGTTTCAGTCCCTTTCTCATAGGTGCTCACTGTCTAATGTTGAAGAGAGCCTTGTGGACACCAGATTGTCATAATGGGTAACTTGATTCTTAACTGTTTTTAGTAAAATGCTACCAGTGTGACTGTAGCTGTGGGAAAGGCAGCTCAAGGAAGGCTGTGACGTTTCTAGTCTGGTATTAAAGGTTGAGCAGGATCACCAGATGATAATGCAGCAAAGGCTGTTCCCAGGCCCAGAACACTGTTGAGGGATGAATCACAGTTAGCACAGTTAGAATGACAAAAAAGGTTGCAGGAATTATAGGTGCAGATAGAAAAGGGCAGTTCTTGAAAGGTTTTCTATGTCCCACTCTCCCTGCCTATGTTGGCATCAGTGTTCACAGTTGGAAGCAGAGAGTGCTGAGAAATAAGGGGAGGGAGAATGTGCATGGGAAGGGAGTGTTCATTTAAGTAAATAAACAATGACTAATAGGACATTTCAAAAACAATACTTTTCTTTCTGTTGGAGGATTGCAGTCACATTGTTACAAGCAGAAGGTGCACAGAACACAAAAACTTCTAAGAACCTTATAAATGCTTTAAATACTACATGAGACTCATTTGTAATTAGCAAAGTCATCGTGTGAATAGAGCCCTGCTGCTAAATGCTTTGGCTATTAAACAAAATAGTACTTTACTTGTTTGCTTGCTTATTAGCTTGCTTAGTAATTTCTTTTTTTTTTTTCATGGGTAGACAAAAGCAATAACAACAAAAATAGAAAAGGAAGAAAACATTACCCTGATTTTGCTAAAAAGCTTTTTACATGTCATTTCATTTAGTCATCTTATAAGCTGGTTATGACTAGGCCTTTGAAAAAAAATCACTTGGGACAATAAACACTTTGTTTGCCTCCACAGCCCCTTTATGTTCTGTAGAGAAACAGAAGCAACAGTTTATTTAATTACAGATTATTTAAATGGTAAAGTAAAATTACCTTTCAGTTTCTCACCATTTCCAATATTACATATTTTAATTACTACCACATTTCTACCTGCATTGTCAAGAAGGAAATGAAAGTAAACATTAGAGAATAGAGCAGGATGCAGAGTTGTTTTTAAAAGTGTGGAGAATTTTAAGTTCTATGAGATAAAATGTACAGGAGTGGAAAGAAGATAAGAAAGAGTAAGATTGAGAGTATGTATTGCACACACATATGAAGTTGTCAAAAAATTTAAATAAAAAATAAAAATTTTATCATAATGTAAAATTTACATATCTTTCTATATTTAATAGTTTTAATTTTCTAATTGGAAAAATCTGGAATCACTTGCGAAGACAGCTTCAATAAGAGATTTTACAGATCAGGTTACTCCATAAGCAATCTGTGGGAGATTGTTTTGATTATTTTAAATGATATGAGTGTCACTATTCTCTAGGCTTGGGTCCAAAATCACATCACAGTACAGAAAATTAACCTAGCAGTAGGCATGCACACATTCATTACTCTCCGTTTTTGACTGTGAATGTGATGTGACTGGCAGCTTCAAGTTTTTGTTCCCTTACAGTGCTGTCCCTACAGTGCTCATCTGCAACCTATAATTGTGAACTAACTATGATATACGTCTACATTTATTTAAATAATATAAATGAAACATTTTGCACTAATTCTGCCTATCTACTTTTAACTACATATACTATATTGTCTTTGATCACTGCCTTACAAGATATATTTTTATATGATAAAGTGTATGATGAATCAAAGACCTTGCCCTGAGAAAACTGAGAGAAAACACTTAGAGAGAAAGATTACAACAAACAACAATTTCAAGGATGTGAGAATAGTTCAGTGAGACCCAAGCTAACACTGTTAATGCCCATATGAAAAGTGGGTATGGCAGTACACAAACTAGACTTAAATCCTAGTTCTGGAGAGGCTGGCAAGAAAGCCCCTGGGTCTTGTTGGCTAGGCAGTCTAGTTGAATTGGTGAATTCTAGATTCAGTGAGAGACTCTGTCTTAACAAATGAGATATAGAATGATAGAGGAAGGCAAAACAACTTACAGGGATTATTTAACCCTACAAAAAGGAGAAAAAAATATGGAGATGGAAGGCCAGCTTCCTGAAAAATGGGAGCTATATAAAATATAAATGGGTAATTATCTAGTTTTAAATTATTACAGCTTAGAAGGAAAGAACAGAAGAGATTCAGGTACTACCCGTGTTTTGAGTAAAATAAATAAACACAAGAAATTGAGTTAAATTTCATATGGTAATTTTTATACTCTCTAGAAATACTGTAAAAGAAATAGTTACAATAAAATTTAAATTAGGAGGCTAAAGATATGGATAAGCAACTATGCTTACAGAAGACCCAAGTTCAGTTCCAAGCAGTTAGTTCACAACTGCTGTAACTCTAACTCCATGAGATCCTATACAGTACAGGCTACAAGCAATGCATGCACATGTGTATATATATAAACACATGCGCAATCACATACATAATCAAAAATAAAAATAAATCTTTAAGAATATTGAAATTCAATTACATAGGGAAAAAGTATGTTGAAACATTGAAGAGCCAGTAAAATTTAAGTATATAGGCTCCTAACCTTCATCAACCTGTTAATAGCTATAATTTTTTCAGCAAAACATGAAACCATAAATCTACCTTGTACTGAAGTGATTATGGAGTCCATGGGTGCTTATAAGTGGCTGTAATCATACATTATTGCAACTATACCAGATAAAGAAACAAAAAATGGAGAAATTATATTTTGAAAGATTTCATAGTTATTGAATTAGTAAATATCAAAATTGTCTATTACCTGACAAGTTTCTGGTACACACTAGGGATGCAAAGGTAACTGGAAAAATACGATCTTTGTCCTCATGTTCACATTTCCACTGAAACTAATGTTGTAATGGCAATATAACCAAACCAATACATACAGCAGTGCCAGGCAATGAAAACTAGAGTTGAGACACACAGGGAAGGTCTGTGCAGATTAGGATGGTCAATGCTAGCTAGAAAAAGCATCTTTAAGAAAACAAGCAACAGGAAAGGACCCTACCACAAAGGGCCTCGAAAGACTCTACCTCGCAGTGTATCAAAGCAGATATTAAGACCCATAACCAAACCTTCGGCAGAGTGCAGGGAATCATATGAAAGAAGGGGGAGTTAGTAAGACCTGGAGAGGACAGGAGCTCTACAAGGACCAAATATATCAGGGCACAGAGGTCTTTTATGAGACTTTTTCTCCAACCAAGGGCTATTCATGGATATAACCTGGAACCGCTGTTCGGATATAGCCAGCTCATGGTAGCTCAGTATCCAAGTGGGTACCCTAGTAAGGGGAAAGGGGACTATTTCTGTTGTGAACTCAGTGGCTGGCTCTTCGAACCCCCACACACACCAAGGGAGGAGCGGCCTTGCTAGACCATAGAAGCGGACGTTTTAGCCAATCCTGAAGAGACCTGATAAGCTAGGGTCAGATGGAAGGGGCAGAGGTCCTCCACTATCATTGGACTTGGAAAGGGGCAGGGAGGAGATGAGGGAGAGATGGGGGGATTGGGAGGGAATGAGGGATGGGGCTACAGCTAGGATACAAAGTACATAACCTGTGATTAATATAAAAATAAAATAAAATAATAAAAAGAAGGTGATTCAAGATGTGAATAAGAAAAAAATTTGAAAGATTTAAACAACCAAAATTCAGGAGAAAATAGTAATCACAAAGCATCTTGTGTATGGAATGGAAGTGTGGAAGTGACTTGCTCAAGGTTAATAGAAGGTACAACTACGGATTGAGAGGAGTGAATGAAAAGTTCAAAGGGAAGATTGCAAAACTGAGTATGATACATGCCAGAAATTCCACCTACTCTGGAGATTTAGATAATAGGAT
This sequence comes from Pachyuromys duprasi, assembly GCA_028658305.1. Classification (NCBI taxonomy): domain Eukaryota; kingdom Metazoa; phylum Chordata; class Mammalia; order Rodentia; family Muridae; genus Pachyuromys; species Pachyuromys duprasi. Next base: position 120,422,596 of record CM053742.1, read on the forward strand.
AGCTAGCTGAATGTCAGCCTGGGCAACAGAGCAAGATTCTAGCCCAGAAAAGGAGGGTACATTCTCAACTCAGAACCATTTTTTGTTACACTTTCATGTACTAGAACTAATTCATAAAACTGAATTATTGTTTGCTCTCATTCTCTTAAGTTTAGTCTGTCCTTTCAGATGCATACAGTTTTTTATTCTTAATTCAAAAATTAATCATTCCCAAAAACAATTATGTAGTTGAACCTACTACCTTGTATTTCTTCATTTGAGTCTCAGGGGATAGCATCTTGAGAGATTAGAGTTAAAAGAATACTATGAAGTATTCTCAAGAGCCTCCATTCAAATGAGGCCAATTTATGAAGTTCATTGATGAAATTGTTTGACTTCAATTGGTCAACCAATTACATCATCCTAATTGTACTACTTTAAATATTTTCTGTTCATCACAGAATCTAATAGAAAGTTAATCAATGAGTCTGAAGTGGCAGCTTAGCAATTATGAGGACTCACTGTTCTTGCAGAGGACCTAGGTACAGTTCTTAGTGCCTAGGTGGTAGCTCACAATTCTAATCATAGGACATCTTATGCTTTCTTCTGGCCTCTAGGGAGAACTGATTGCAGTAGTATTTTTAACTAAGCATATGCACAAAGTGAAAATTTTTTTAAATGTAAGTTAATCGTATATGTTGATAAACTATGCAAATTCCTGTTCAGTCAGTTTATTAGCCTTTTATTAGAGGTCAGTTTGTCATAATTTACCCTTGGTGAACTTAAACTATATCAGTTATTGAGTTAACTTTTCTTAAAATATCTATTAAATAATTCGTTCTGGAACTTTTTACATATCAGACCAGGGACATATTTACTATTTGGAACTTTTCAAGGTTTTGTTTCACTTATTTTAAAGATGACCATTCCACAACAGAGTTATAATCCCTAGCCTTAAAGCTTCATCTTTTGTGAAACTGGAATTTTATAACCTTGATACCAAAAAGTAATTATAACCATAACATAGTGATGATAACAATTAAAATGTCTGTTGCTTTATAGTTCTGGCCAAAAATAGAATTTCAACAAGAGATTAGCATTGGCCACAAGGACAAATAAAGGATCCTTATGTTTAAACACAATATTGGTAGTAATAACATCGCATAATTAAATTTTATCACTGAATATTGGCAAATAATGGAAAATCAATTGTATAGCCTCAAAAGAGCATCTGAAGAGCTCCCACAGACATATACGTGTATAATACAGAGAGGCAAAAATCATGCTCAAATTATAAAGATTACAAGTCACTTTCAAGAGCTGACCCCTGTCCTAATCACCCTCTGAATTGCTTCCTAAAAGGATATTTTCACATATAATAGATAGTAAAAAAAATTCTCTATTGAAACTTAAAGTAATAACTGATGTAAAATGTGCGGCAAGCAGGAGGAAGATGAGCAATAAAGATTGCTGGAGAATACACAAGAGAAAACTGGAAGATATGAAAACAAGTTGTGAAAGATCATGAAATAAATGTACGGCAATTGGGCTGGAGACATGGTTCAGACAGTGAACTATAGCCTATGTAACCATGAGGGACTGGGTTCTATCTCCAGAATAAATGAAAAATCCAGGGACAGAATCAAATGCCTGTAATCCCAGCACAGCGGAGGCAGAGAAAGATTATTTAGGCTCACTGGCTAATAAACAGAGTCAAACTGTTGAACTTCTCAATCAGTGAGAGACCTTGTCTCAAGAGGTAAGGTATATACAGGATTAAAGAGGATACCACAATTTCTGCATCTATTCCTCCGTTGAGGAATATCTCGATTGTTTCCAGATTCTGGCTATAATGAATAAAGCTGCTACAAACATGGTTGAGCAAATGAGCTTGTTGTATACTTGAGCATATTTTGGATATATGCCTAGGAGTGATATAGCTGGATCTCAATGTAGCACTATTCCTATTTGTCTGAGAAAGCATGAAATTGATTTCCAAAGTGGTTATACAAGTTTATATTCCCACCAGTAACAGAGGAGGGTTCCCTTTTCTCCACATTTTCTCCAGAATGTGTTGTCACTTGAGTTTTTGATCTTTGCTATTCTGATTGGTGTAAGGTGAAATCTCAGGGTTGTTTTGATTTGCATTTCCCTGATGACAAAGGATATTGAACATTTCATTTTCTTATAATTTTATTTTTATATTAATTACAGTTTAATCACCTTCTATCCCAATTTTAACCCCCTCCCTAATCCTGCCCTCCATCTCTCACCTCCTCCTAAGCCCCTTCCAAGTCCACTGATTGGGGAGGTTGTTCTCTCCTTCCATCTGACCTTAGCCTATCAGATCTCATCAGGACTGGCTGCATTGCCTGCCTCTGTGGCCTGGTAAGGCTGATTCCCCCCATCCCCATCAGAGGGAGGTGATCAAAGAGCCTGCTACTAAGTTCATGTCAGAGACAGTCCCTGTTCCCATTAGTAGGGAACCTACTTGGAGACTGAGCTGCCATGAGTTACATTTGTGCAAGGGTTCTAGCTTATTTCCATGCATGGTCCTTGGTTGGAGTATCAGTCTCAGAAAAGACCACTGGGACCAGATTTCTTGGTTCTGTTGCTCTCCTTCTGGAGCTCCTCTCCTCTCCAGCGCTTTCTTTCTCCCCCTTCTTTCATAAAATTCCCTGCACTCTCCCCAAAGTTTGGCTATGAGTTTCAACATCTACTTTGTTACCCTATATAGAGTTTCTCAGGGGTCCTGTGTGACAGGATCCTGTCCTCTTCCCTGTTTGCTCTCCCTTTCCAGGTCCTTTTGCTTTTTCCATTTGTCTTTGTGAGTGGCTATTGATCATCTTACCCAGGATCCTTCTTCATGCTTTGCTTCTTTAGGTATACACATTTTAATGTGTTTATCTGATATTTATATGTCTAATATTTACTTATAAATGAGTATAAACCATGTGTGTTTTTCTGCTTCTGAGACACCTCACTCAGGATGATCTTTTCTAGATCCCACCATTTATCTGCAAATTTCATGATTTCCTTGTTTTTAATTGCTGAGTAGTATTTTATTGTATAAATGTATCCATTCCACTGTTGAGGGGCATCTGGGTTGTTTCCAGGTTCGGGATATTATGAATAAATCTGCTACAAAAATAGTTGGACACACATCCTTGTTGTATGCTTGAGCATATTTTGGATATATGCCTAGTAGTGGTATAGCTCAATCTGGAGGAAGCAATATTCCTATTTGTCTTAGAAAGCACCAGATTAATTTCCAAAGTGATTGTACAAGTTTACATTCCCATCAGCAATGGAGGAGGGTTCACTTTTCTCCAAATACTCTCCAGCATGTATTGTCACTTGAGTTTTGATCTTGGCCATTCTGATGGGTGTAAGGCGTCATTTTGATTGGCATCTCCCTGATGGCTAAGGACTTTGAGCATCTCCTTAAGTGTTTCTCTGACATTCTATATTCTTCTACAGAGAATTCTTTGTGCAGCTCTGTACCCCATTTTAAATTAAATTACTTGATTTATTGTTTTTTACCTTCTTGAGTTCTTTGTGCATGCTGGATAATAGCCCTCTGTCAGATATAGGATTGGTGAAGATCCTTTCTCAGTCTGTAGGCTGTCGTTTCATTCGGATGACAGTGTCCTTTGCTTTACAGAAACTTTTCTGTTTCATGAGGTCCTATTTATTGATTGTTGATATTAGAGCCTGTGCTGTTGGTGTTCTCTTCAGGAAGTTGTCTCGTGCCAATGAGTTCAAGGCTCTTCTCCACTTTTTCTTCTAACAGGTTTAGTGTGTTTGGTTTTATGCTGAGGTCTTTGATCCACTTGGACTTTAGTTTTGTGCAGGGTGATCTGCACAATATGGATCTATTTGCATTTTTTACCTGTACACATCCAGAGAGTCTAGCACTCTTAATTGAAGATGTTGTCTTTTTTCCATTGTATGATTTTGGCTTCTTTATCAAAAATTAAGTCTCCATAAGTGTGTGGGTCTTCAATTTGGCTCCATTAGCTCACCAGTCTATTTCTATGCCAGTATCATGCCGTTTTTATTACTGTTACTCCATAGTACAGCTTGAGATCAGGGATGTAGATAACTCCTGTAGATCTTTTATTGTATAGGAATTTTGTTTAGCTGTTCTGGCTTTTTGTTTTATCATATGAAATTGAGAATTGTTCTTTCAAGGTCTATAGAGAATTGTGTTGGTATGTTGATGGAAATTTCATTGAATCTGTAGATTGCTTTTGGTAGGATGGCCATTTTCACTATGTTAATACTACTGATCCATGAGCACAGGAGATCTTTCCATCCTCTGATATCTTCTATTTCTTTCTTCAGAGACTGGAAGTTTTATTCAAACAGGTCTTTCACTTGTTTGGTTTGAGTTACAGCAAGGAATTTTATGTTATTTGTGGTTATTGTGAAGGATATTGTTTCCCTAATTTCTTTCTCAGCCCGTTTGTCTTTTGTATGCAGGAGGGCATCTGATTTTTTTGAGTTAATTTTGTATCCAGCCACTTTAGTGAAGGTGTTTATCAGTTGTAGCATTTTTTCAGTAAATTTTTGGGGTCACTCATGTATATAATCTTCAAATAGTGATACTTTGACTTCTACCGTAACAAATTGAATCCCCTTGATCTCCTTTAGTTGTCTTATTGTTCTAGCTAGGACTTCAAACACTACGTTGAAGAGATATGTAGAGTGGGCAGCCTTGCCTTGTCCCTGATTTCAATGGGATTGTTTTAAGTTTCTGTTTAGTTTGATGTTGGCTATAGCCTAGATGTATATTGCTTTTACTATGTTTATGTATGTGCCTTGTAGCCCTGATTTCTCCAAATCTTTAAACGTGAGTGGGTGTTGACGTTTGTCAAATCCTTTTTTGGCATCTAAGGAGATGATCATGTGGTTCTTTTTTTTAAGTTTATTTATTTGGTGGATTTCATAATGAATTTTTGTATGTTGAGCCACCCTTGCAAGCCTGGGTTGAAGCCTACTTGGTTGTGGTGGATGATATCTTTTATGTGTTCTTGGAGTCAGTGTTATTCAATATTTTTGCATCAGTGTTCATAAGCAAGTTTGGTCTGAAGTTCCCTTTCTTTGTAGGGTCTATATGCAGTTTAGGCATCAATGTGACTATGGCCTCATAGAATGAGTTTGGTCATGTTCCTTCTGTTTCTCTTCTGTGGAATAGTTTGAATAATATTGGTGTTAGCTCTTCTTTGAAGGTCTGGTAGAATTTTGCATTCAAACCATCTAGCTCTGAGCTTTTTATTTGGATGGGAGACTTTTGATATCAGCTTCTATTTCCTTTGGGGATATAGGACTATTTAATTTATTTACCTGATCTTGATTCAGCTTTGGACAATTGTCCATTTTATTTACATTTTCAAATTTTGTTGCATATACGTTTTTGAAGTAGGAGCTAATGTGTCCTTGGATTTCCTCAGTGTCTGTTTTTATGTCCCCGTTTTCATTTTTGTTTTGTTGATTTTGACAGTATTCCTTTGCTTTTTAGTTAGTTTGGCTAAGGGTTTGTCTATCCTGTTGATTTTCTCAAAGAACCAGCTCTTGGTTTCATTGATTCTTTGAATTGTTATCTTTGTTTGTTATTTGATTTCAGCCCTGAGTTATTATTTCCAAGTGTCTAACACTGTTGGATGTGTCTGCTTCCTTTTTTTTTCTAGTTCTTGCAGGTGTGCCATTAAGATACTTGTAGGAGATGCCTCAATTTTCTTTTTGAAGGCACATAGTGCTATGAACTTTTCTCTTAGCACTTCTTTCATCATGTTCTATAAGTTAGGGTAAGTTGTACTTTCATTTTATTAGATATTAAAATGGCTACTCTAGCTTGCTTCTTGTGTCCATTTGTTGGAAATCCTTTATTCAGCTCATTATTCTGAGGTAGTGTCTATTTTTGTTGCAGAGGTATGTTTCTTGAATGCAACAGAGTGTTCAATCCTTTTTTCTCAACCAATCTGTTAGTCTGTGTTTTTTTTTTAATGGTGATTTGAGACCATTTATGTTAGCAGATATTAGTGATTAATGATTGTTAGTTCCTGTTATTGTGGAGTTGGTGGTGATTGTGTGTTTGTTTTCATTTGATTTTTTGATACGATGCTGTCTTTATCCTGTGTTTACTTGGTTGCAGTTGATTTCATTGTGTTGAAGTTTTCCTTCTAGTATCTTCTGTAGGGCTGGATTGCTGCATATATATTACTTAAATTTAGTTATGTCATTTGATATTTTATTTTCTCCATATATGTTGATTGAAAGTTTTGTTGGATATCATACTCTAGGTTGGCATATGTGATCTCTAAGCTTCTGTAAGATATCTGCCCAGGCCCTTCTGCTTTCATAGTCTCTGTTGAGAAGTCAGGTGTGATTCTGATAGGTTTGCCTTTATATGTTACTTCTCTTTTTCCCTTACTGGTTTTAATATTTTTTCTCTGTTCTGTAGATTTGGTATTTTGATTATTATGTGGTGGGAGGTGTTTCTTTTCTGGTCTAGTCTATTTGGTGTTCTATAGGCCTCTTGCATGTTTATGGGCATCTCTTAAGGTTGGGGAAATTTTCTTCTATGATTTTCTCTAAAATATTTTATGGACCCTGGAGCCTAGAATCGTCATCATCATCATCTCCTTCTTCTTTTTCTTCTTTAAAAAAAATCTCATTTTTTGTCTTTTCTGACTATTCTCATATTTCGTTTTTTCCTGGTATCCTTGATTTCTTGGATGTTTCGTATTTGAAACTTTTCTGATTTTTTTTTCTTTAAGAGATGTACCAATTCCTGCAATTGTATCTTCAGCCCCTGAGATTCTCTCTTCCGTCTCTTGTACTCTTGTACTGGTGATGTTTACCTTTGTGGTTTCTAATCCCTTCTCTAAGTTCTCCAACTCCTGGTTTTTTCTGTGTTTTCTTTACTGATTCTAATTCTATGTTTATATCTTGCACCATTTTCTTCATCTGTTTTAGTGTGGATTCCTGTCTTTCCGTGATGTCTTCTATTTTTTTCTTCTTTATGTACCTCCATGTGTGCCTCCATTTCTTTGTTAATTTCCTCTTCATGTGCCTTGGATAACTGCATAATTACGGATTTAAGATCATATTCCTGTGTTTCAGCTGCAACAGAATATCTGTTGATTTTGGAGATTCTGGTGAAGCCATGGTGTCCTGGTTCTTGTTGTCTATGTTCTTGTGCCAGCCTCTAAGCATATGGGTGTCTGTAGCCTTGACTTATTATGCTTGGAGCCTGTACTGCAGACTGGATACCCCTGTCTCTGGTGCCATGCTCCTGGGGCACTGGCAGATAGATCTCTTTGCTTAGAGCTGCTCTAGTATCCCACAGACTTCCCTTAGATGGTGGGAAAGATACCTGGGTCCCAAGCCCAGCTCATCTCCACTGTGTTCATTGTCTGTGCTCTGCTGGCTGATTCTGAGCTGAGTGAACCAAGCAGGAAGGGAGTAGGCCGAATGGAGCTTCACTTCCCCCACAATACCAGAATGCATCCCTTCCACTGGGCTGTGAGAGTGAGTGCCACTAGCTGCTGCGATCAGGAAGGTGTCCACAGCATGTTGATTGCAGTCTCCCAGGTTTGGGGAGCCTCTAGTACCCACAATGTGCCCACAGGATTGTGAGTGGGCTCCCAGGTTTGAAGTCTCACCCACAATACAGGAAGGCATTCATTCCACAGGTAGTGAGAGTGATCGCCCAAGGTCAGAGCTGCCAGGCTCTGGTTCCAGGAAAATATCTACCAAAAGTAGGCTTGGGAAGTGGGTGGCCTAAGGCTGCAGAGTCCCTGCCACTGTCCAAGAAGGTATCCACAGATGGTGTGTTGGGGCAAAGAGCCTAGGGATGCAGGGTCAGAGCCTAGAGAGCTGTCACCAGTCTCAGGGAGGTATTGGCTGATGTTGGGATTGGGTGTATAGTTTAAGGCCACAGGTGCCAGGTGTAAGCCTGGGATTTTTTTTCCAGTATTAGCCGAGTGGCCTGAAGATGGACCTTCAAGTATCCCCATGGATTCTCTTCTCACCTGAGAAACACATACATTGGGGTTTTGGGGTCAAGCAGATGGCCTGCATGTCACCCTACTGAGTGTTGCCATATTGGATCTCTGACATATGACTCTTATATCCCTAGTCCCTTTAGGACTTTTAACATGGTGAATGTTGGATTTCTGTCATTGGTTTTTTTCTTAATCTATTGATATGATCACATCATTTCTAACCTTTAGTTTATTTATGTGGTAGATTACAGTTATTGATTTAAGTATGTTGAATCATCCCTTCATCTCTGGGATAAAGCCTATCCGAACATGGTAGATAATATCTTTTGAAATTATTTTTATTTATGTGTGTAAGTATTTTATTGCTTTTTT
>CM053742.1:120431458-120469729 GCA_028658305.1 Pachyuromys duprasi
GAGAAGTAATGAGAGATCTGGGGGAGGTTGTTGAGACTTGGGGAGAACAAGAGCTCCACAGAGACCAAACTGAGCAGGGCACAGGGGTCTTGTATGAGACGGTTTCTACAATCAAGGACCAGGTGCGGATGTGGCCTGGAACCCCCACTCAGATTGGGCCCATGATAGCTCGTTGTTGGACTGAAGACCCTAGTGAGGGAAACAGGGACTGTTTCAGTCATGATCTTGATGGCTGAGTTTTTGACCCTCCCCCATACAAGCCGGGGAGTGACAGACTGGCTAGATCCCAGGGGAGGACATTGCAGCCAGCCCTGAGGAGACAGGATAAGCTGGGGTTGGATGGAAGGGAAGGAGGTCCTCCCCTGTTGGTGGACTTGGAGGGTGCGGGGAGGAGGGAGATGAGGGAGGGAGTGGGAGGGTAGGAGGGAATGAGGGAGGGGGGCTACGCCTGGGATTCAAAGTACCTAACTTGTGATTGAGATAAAAATAAATTAATTAAAAAAAAAGACAGAGGACTCTTGCTTAAATGCCCAATCCCTATCCAGAAGGGCCAATGGGGTGGACATCGGAAGAAGGAAAGGGCAGGGAACGGTTCAGGAGCCTGCCATGGAGGGCCTCAGAAAGGCTCTGCCCTGCAGATTATTGAAGCAGTTGCTGAGAAGTATGGCCAACACTTAGGCAGAGTGCAGGGAATCTTATGAAGGGAGTGGGAAATAGTGAAATCTGGAGAGGACAGGAACTCCACAAGGAGAGCAACAGAACCAAGTGGTCTGAGCACATGGGGTCTTTCCTGAGACTGATGGTCCAACCAGGTACCAAGCATGGAGGTAGCCTAGGACCACTGCACAGGTGTGACCCATGGCAATTCAGTGTCCAAGAGGTTCCATAGTAATGGGAACAGGGACTGTCTCTGACATGAACTGATTGGTCTGCTTTTTGATCACCTCCCCCTGAGCAGGGAGTAGCCTTGCCAGGCCACAGAGGAAGACAATGCAGCCACTCCTGTTGAGACCTGATGGACTGGGTTTGGAGGGAAGGAAAGGAGGACCTCCTCTATCAGTGGTCTTGGGGATGGACATGGGGGGAGAGTGGGGAGGAAAGGAGGGATTGGGATGGGAGGAGGGAGGGAACTACAGGGGTATATAAAGCGAATAAAGTGTAATTAATAAAGAATTTAATAAAAAGTGAAAAAAATGACCACTTTTAACTCATACCCATAAATATTGTGTTTCCTCTACTTCAGTAGAGGAAAAATTCAAATATGTCACAGTAATGAAGAAACAGTTTCCACCTGGGTTTTACAGAAATTCTTTTTTTAATGTAATTTATTTATTTTTATATCAATCACAGGTTAGGTACCTTGCATGGCCCCCTCCTTCATTCCCTCCCACTCTCCCCATCCCTCCCTCATCTCCTCCCCGCCCCCTCCAAGTCCACCAACAGGGGAGGACCTCCTCCCCTTCCATCTGACCCAGGTTCATCTTGTCTCCTCAGGGCTGGCTGCAATGTCCTCCCCTGGGATCTAGCCAGGCTGTTACTCCCTGGCCTGTATGGGGGACGGTCAAAGAGCCAGCCATTGAGTTCATGACAGAAACAGTCCCTGTTCCCCTTACTAGGGTCTTCAGTTGGACACTGAGCTACCATGGGCCACATCTGAGCAGGGGTTCTAGGCCATATCCATACATGGTCCTTGGTTGGAGAAAGTGTCTCGTAAAAGACCCCTGTGCCCTGCTCAATTTGGTCTTTGTGGAACTCTTGTTCTCCCCAAGTCTTACTAACTTCCCCTATTTTTATTATAATTCCCTGCCCTCTGCTGAAGGCTTGGTTGTGAGTCTTAATGTCTGCTTTGTTACATTGCTATATTGATTCTTTCAGAGGCCCTCTTTGGTATGTTCCTGTCCTGTTGCTTGTTTTCTCCTCCATTCAATGTCCATCCCACTTGTTCATCTAAACGAGCATTGATCATACCAACCTGGGTCCTCCTTCTTGTATATCTTCTCTAGGTGTATAGATTTCAGAATGACCTTCCTATCCTATAGGTCTATATAAGTGAGTATATGCCATATGTTTCTTTCTGCTTTTGGGATACCTCATTTAGGACGATCGTTTCCAGGTCACACCATTTGCCTGCGAATTTCATGATTTACTCCTTTTTAATTCCATTGTGTAAAAGTACACAATTTCTGTATCCATTCCTCAAATGAGGGACATATGAGTTGTTTCCAGGTTCTGGCTATTACAAATAAAGCAGCTACAAACATAGTTGAGCAAATGTCCTTGTTGTGTACTTGAGCATCTTTTGGATATATGCCTAAGAGTGGTATAGCTGGGTCTTGAGGAATCACTATTTCTAATTGTCTAAGAAAGCGCCAAATTGATTTCCAGAGTCGTTCATGTTTGCATTCCCACCAGCAATGGAGGAGGGTTCCTGTTTGTACAGAAATTCTTAATGAATCTCTGATCACACATTTATTTTCCTGCCACTAAATACTTTCCATGTTAAACCTTTCTTATAGTTTTGTACTTTCTCTTTCTCTGCTGCTATCTCCTTCTGGACCTGACCCAATGTTACTTCTCTATGAAACATCATTTACTATTGATGTAACAACACTGTACAGCTTCAAGATATTGATAGAAATGCTTTCTGTATGTGTATGTAGCATATTTGAGTGTATGCTTTACAATCTCTGTTTCCCCAGTGGTTCAATAGCCTAACAGAATTAATTTTTGTGCTTCAAAAGTCTTGCTATGGGAAAATCAGGCAGAAAATATTCTGTATGGTTTAAGTCTCTGAGGAAAAATGGGTCAATGTTATACACACTACTTCCTAGATATAAGTAACCTCATACTGAACTAAATTTCTCTGATTATACATACTGTTCAAGAAACCATTTAAAAATTCATGCAGTCTTTAGTGAATATCAGTGAATTTATGTTCTCCAAATGCTTGAGTATATGCAATGAGTCAATCATATATGTACACACAAAATCATTGCTGGCTGGTTGAAGATGTGCCTCAGCAGTTAAAAGCACTCGTTCTTTTTTGAGAAGGACCTGGATTCAGCTCACACTACCCTAAAGCCATCTATAGATCTAGTTCTAGGCACATCTTACACCTTTTTTTTTTTTTTTTTACTTCACAGTCTCCAGGCATGCACATAGTACATACATACATTTATACATACAGGAAAAGCACTCATACACATTAAATAAATCTTTAAATGAAAATAGTACTTTACAAGATGCAATCTAATTTACTTCTCTGATTTCAGGCTGGTTTTCCATCCCTAACTTTTTCTACTCTCTACACTAAGTTTGTATATTTTTCACTGAAGGCTCAATTTTTTCCTGGTTCCCATAACAGAATGAGATAAGGAATATTTGAGAAATTGTACTACTTCATTATTTTTATCCTTGCTCCTAGGTTAGAAATTCAGTTGCTTGTAATTTCAGCAGCTGATGATGCCATTACTGCCACTGGGCTTGGACAGCATCCTGTATCTGAAGCAATGGTTTTCTCTACCTTTCTCGCCTTTATTATGACTATGCAAGTGTTTCTCTCCCATTCTCCATGAAGCAACACTTACCAAAAACTGTGCGAGCAGGGACAGATTCTCTATTAAGCCAGAAAGACACTTGTGACAGAATGACAGTCATGATACATGGCAAGTAGGTCTGGATGACAAAGTAGCCAATTTTTCTCTTCAGATGAAAGTGGGTTGTCATGACGACATATTCTCCTGGACAGAGAATAAAATTAGGCAGTGTGGAGTTATACAAACATTGTTAAAGCAGCTTGGGCCCCAATTCTATGTCCCAGAGATCCTCAATTTTATACTCAAATTAAGATATCCTAACACCTTCCAAATTCTTGAGCTCCTAAATAAGCATTATGAAATACATTTTTCGTGTGAAAAATGCCCTAATAGAATGCCATAAGAACTTGCTTGGAGCAGGTTTGACAAGTTCATTCAAATCATGTTTTTATTTATGTAATGAGAGGTAATGTTATTTTATAAAGAAAGAGCTTACTACATGCTATGTACTCATGGAACACTTTATCAAGATATGTAGTCTTCACAATGGTCCTATGAAATAGGGACTCCGGTGGTACTCATTTTACACATAAAGGAACTCAAGCAACAAGGGACCGAACACCTTGCATTGATGCCCAGACAGTAACTAGTGGTGCTCAAAATTAACCCCACATGGATTGAATCCACAGTTTATTATTTCCAGTACTATGCTTTGATATTCTTCCAAAGCTGTTTTGTTTTTATTAGAACCAAAAGATCATGTGGGGGCTGGAGATAAGGATCAGCTATAATGATCATGTACAGGTTCCTACAGAGGACCCGGATTCAGTTTTTAGCACACACATCATGCAACACACAATCACTTGAAACTCCAGCTCTAGAGGAGCTTACACCCACTCTCTAATAGCCCCCCTGTGAGACCTTGAATGTACACACAGACCTTGTGATGTACATACAGACAAGCAGGCACACACACATACATATGAATATATAAATTGCTTTTAATGTTCACGTAGCAAAATGTGAACTGATATATTTATATATCAGTATATATCAGTATGTATATTACTGACATATATGGGTATATATTTAATAATAATTAATAATTTAATATATATTTAATAGTAATTTTATGTCACATTTTGCTGTGTGATATTATATATATTGTATAATATATACCACTATATATATCCTCATCTTTTTCAACAGAGCTGCTGATATGTGGCAAACAACAATCCATACTAATTATTACTCTGTCTACATAAATCAGTGAATCACAATCTTCTGTATTCTTCAATAGCATTTGACATAGGTGAACCCTTCCATTTTCAATGAGTAGCAGTAGTTTATCCTCAATGCAAGCACCATTAAAGATTGAGCATCTTCTGAGGAAATTACAAACAGACAAGGAACAGATTCTTCCTCACCATATCTAGACAGAAATAATCCTGGCAGTGCTTTGATTTCAGATTTCTAAAACTCTAGATTTGAGAGACAATAAATTGAATCTATTTTTTTCTTTCACAATTTATTCATTATATAACTTTATTAAAGTCCCATTTCCTCAACTCCTCTAAGTTTCACCCTCCCCCCCTTTTCTCCCCTATCTCCTTTCCCTAGTCTACTGAAAGGGGGAGTTCTCTGTTATTGCCACCTGCCCATAGCCCATAGTCTTAGGGAAGAAGAGGGGTAGAGATAGAAGGACATGCAGGGGACAGGAGCCCCACATGAAGACCAACAAAGCTAAAAAATCTGAGACCATGGGGTCCTGCAGAGACTGATGCACCAACCAAGGGCCATGCACAGAGAAGACCTAGACTCCCTGCTCAGATGTAGCTTATTGGCAGCTCAGTCTCCATGTGGATCTCCAAGTAAGGGGAGGGGGGGCTGCCTCTGTCATGATCCAGGTTGTTTTTACTTTGATCACTCGCCCCTGGTGATGTAGCCTTACCAGGCCACAGAGGAAGAGGATCCAGGCAGTCCTGAGGAGATTTGACAAGTTTAGTCTGTTCTAAGCCACCAAGGTGGTAATAAATCGTTATAGGAGCCTTTGGGTTCTAAACTGTAGCTAGATCCATATATTCATCCAGCTATTTGGTGTAACTCTTCAGGTATCTGACAGACACTTTGACATTTTAATTTCCCTATCCCCTTTTCACTTCTGAACTGATTCTGCCAACAGATTATTTCATGTACAAAACTCGTAGCTGTCAGGTGTTTAAGACAAAACTTAAAATGTTCAAAATGTTTATCATTACATTTACCCTCTGTCTCTCTGTCTTTGTATCAGACTTCCTTTTTGCCTTACTTCTTTTTTTTCTCTGCTTCCATTACCTTTCCATGACTCTTTCCTACTGAGAAAAAGTGGAAGACTTATTTTTCTTAAGAGTTGGACTTTGATTAGCTTAACTATTGGTAAATTTTGTTTTAATAGTTATTAACCCATACTTATTGATCATATTCCTAATTCATGTAAAATATTTAATACATTTTATAAAATATAATTAATATATTAATGTTACCATATACTATTTAATATTCCTAGTTGCACTCTATGATTCTGAAAAGGAAGACAAATGTGCTTGTAAAATGCTTATCAAATAAACCATTGGTTTTAAATAACTGAAAATATTTTCTTCATGTTTTTCTCTCTTTTCATTATTATTGGTCTTACTTTCTTTGTTCCAAATGGCAAAGGCTATCTCCTCACTAAGAACTATAGCTTTGTACTGGTTGAGGAGCAAATTCTTATTTATGCCTTAAATTTTTTTTTTTGGCAGATTAACTGGGTCCATTGGAAAAGTACAAGGGGAAAATGAAGGTCTACTTTATCACATTCACAAATGTTTAGCAAATTAATCCATTGTATCAATTCACTGACAATTTCTTTTCACATAAATTGCCAATGTTTCCTAGCATCTTTCCCTATCTTGTTGCTATCAAAGTGAAAACTCAGCTTTCCATGACACCGGAGGATTGTTTCATCTTCCCTCATCCTATTTTCACTATTGAGCTCCAGCTTTTTAACATGCTGGGTATCATCTCTGTTGTAAAGTAAATGGTAAATACAATACATATTTTTATAAATTATATTGTTTTGGTTTTTGAGACAGGGTTTCTCTGTGTATCCTTGGCTGTCCTGGACTTGCTTTGTACACCAGACTGGCTTCAAACACATGGAAATCTGCCTACCTCTGCTTCCCAGAGTGCTGGGATTACAGGGGTGCACAACTGTGCCCATTTTATAAATAATTATTATCTATTATTCAAACTAGAAATGTAGAAGAGCTTACCAAATTAATGTTGAGGTGGACTGCTATGTTCCCTTCACTTGTGCCTCTATTGCTGCTTTTCTTTGTGCATTTGTTTTTATGAAGGATGGCTATGTGAGTGGTTTGGTGAATTTTCCCTGATTTTGTTCTCCAGCCTATTAAGATCCATCTGAGTTACATGTGAAATACTTGAAGCTTTATTTGAAACATTCACAACATAGCTATTTTTGAGGGTTGTGAAATACACAAGAGGATTAAAAAATTACCTTCACAGATTAACTAAATATATATGGAAAATAATTTTTATGCCTTAAATCTATCTTTGGTATTTTTTCATCTTTCTATATCGATTCTTTATTCTTTACATTGCCTTCTGCATTCTTTTAATTTCCATATCCTTGTGTTTCCTTTATGTCTCTGCTGTTCATTCTCCTATATTTGGATCTGTCTACATGTGGAAATAGCAGAAACAATTGCAATTATATTAAACTGATACTGCAGGAAAAAGTTAAACTTCTAAAAAACATGGAAAAATAAAAGCATGAATCCTAAGTATCCTAGATAATTAACATAATAATTCATCAGACTGGAGAAATTAAGACACTATTGAAATTAGAAACCAGTGTTGATAACTAGTCTACAAGTTTAGAGAATTACATTTATTTATTATACAGATATTTTAATCTGGAGCCAAGCAAAGAAATCCTTTGTTTTGATATATATGATAGTAGACGGGAAACTGACAGTGTTTAGAGAGAAATGCACTCACACCAAACACCCAACACCTATGGATTGCAGGTCTCTTCTCTGCCTAATTTCAAAGGCACATAATGGAACCTCCATGGAAGGGCATAGTTGACATTTAGAAGGGAATTACTGCTACATTTATGTTATATAATAGTATTTTCATAGTCCTTAACTTAAAAAGCTTGAAAGAGTGTACAGCAAAATGTTCCCCACTCACACATTTTATCACACTTTGGTACCAGTAACCATGGTTAATTGTTGCCTGTGCATTTCTCTAGACTGTGTGTATACGTACATATAAAAGCATGTGTGCGCATACACACACAGTGGTAGCTAAAAGTAGCTCAAAATATACATCTTTGTTTATTAAACCATTTGATTCAGATTCAGAATACAGAGAACTAACAAAAAAATAAAAGAAATTTAAACATGGACCTAAGTTTTATAGATGTGCATTAATCACATGACAAATGTAGTTTATCAATGAGGAAGATATAAAACAAGTATGAGCCCATAAGAAGAACAACAGGTCAAGAAGCAGCAATTGGAGGAGCATAGCATAAACACAGGTAGCTACTGAGCTATTTATTTTCACTACTCAAAGAAAGCAAGACAGAACACCTTTGCCCCAAAGCCTTTGTTGGTTCTTTCTATAGAGATATGACTGAATTGAAATGGATGGTGCCCAGTAGAGAGATTAATATAATATATGGTAATTATTAAAATTATAACTAGTAAAAAATAATAACTTGCTGTAGATTAGTTATTAACACATATTTCTAATTTCAATACTGACTCACTTTCTTCCAGTTTGACAAATTATTATATTAAAACAATAATTGGTGCCCAATAAAAGACATTATTTAATATTTCCTGTGTGTGTATATATTACTTTCAACTTCTAAAACTAATTTTTAAAATCTTTGTTATGAACAGAGAGCTATCTTTGTTTCTTTTCAGTAATTTAACAAATTTACGCTCTCATACTTCAGGTCAGATATGTGCCAATATTTATGAGGAAACATAATATTTTGATACCCATATACATAAATGGCTAAAGCTTCATTCTTTCTGCTGATTCCAGGACAGAGGCTACCAGCATTTCTTGATATATAACCCTGCTTTACTTCTCTCTGCTTTTCTGAATGCCTTTTATGAGAAACGTTTTCTAATTATATTGGTCCTACCTGCACAATCCAGGATTATATCATTCTTTAAATGCCATATAAGAAACCTAAATTTTACTGAAATCTATACACCTAAAGAAGATAAACAAGAAAGAGGACCTGGGGTAAGGGGATTAATCCTCACTTAGAAAGTCAAATGGGATGGGCATTGGATGTAGGAGAAAACAAGTAGCAGGACAAGAGCCTACCACAGAGGGCCTCGGAAAGACTCTACCTAGCAGGGTATCAAAGCAAATATTAAGAAACATAACCAACCCTTTGGCAGAGTGCAGGGAATCATATGAAAGAAGGGGGAGTTAGTATGACCTGGAGAGGACAGGAGCTCCACAAGGACCAAATATTTCAGGGCACAGGGGTCTTTTATGAGACTGTCTCTCCAACCAAGGACCATGTATGAATATAACTTAGAACCCCTGATTGAATGTAGCAAAGGGTAGCTCAATATCCAAGTGGGTACCCTAGTAAGGGGAACAGGGACTATTTTGGACATGAACTCAATGGCTGGCTCTTCGACTCGCCCGCCCCCCGAGGGAGGAGCAGCCTTGCTAGGCCACAGAAGAGGACATTGCAGCCAGTCCTGAAGAGACCTGATAAGCTAGATTTAGATGGAAGGGGAGGAGGTCCTCCCCTATCAGTGGACTTGGAAAGGGGCAGGGAATAGATGAGGGAGGGGATGGGAGATAGGGAGGGAATGCGGGAGGGGGCTACAGCTGGTATACAAAGTACATAACCTGTGATTAATGTAAAATAAAAATGTTAAAAAAGAACCCTAAATTTTACCTTCTTAACCACTCTTTTCATAACCTATCACACTCACAGGTTTTTGGATTAGGATGTGCCATCTTTAGGGTGCATACTCACCATCCAAGATAACTAAATGTACCTTTGGATCTTATAGAAAGAAAGATGAGGAAACAAAGAGAAAAGGAATGATAGCACATAAAACATAGGTGGCTATTGTACACAGTCATCAAGACTTATCAATATTACCGTATTCAAGGAGCAGAATGGTAGTGGGTAAGTGAAGTGCACCTACTTGATACAAAGTAATCCATGTTATATCTTTAAAAGTAAAAAGACATAGTAGTATAAGTACATTATAAATACAGAGGGCTGGAGAGATGGCTCAGAGGTTAAAAGCACTGGCTGCTCTTCCAGCAATTGTGAGTTCAATTCCCAGCACCCACATGGTGGCTCATAGCCATCTATATTGAAATCTGCTGCTCTCTTCTGGCATGTAGGTGTACATGCAGACAGGGCACTGTATACATAATAAATAAATAAATCTTAAAAAAATAAAAACAAATATGGAGGGAACTAAAATATAAATCCTTAAAGAACTAAATTTTTCTGATTCATGATTTCTTTATCCAGAGATCTGGAACAATATTGCTCACCTCACCGTGTTTTTCAGGGTTAAAATGAGTTAATACATGTCCTTAATGCTGTGATAGGTACATGTTAGATGCTAAAATTATACTTACTAAGAAATTAATAATTATTAATTTCATCACCAGGCATGTGTTAATTTCATTGGTAAGAAAAATAAGATGAGAGTTACCTGATGCATTAGTTTGCTGAGGCTGTTCTAGAGAAATTTCAGGTATTAGATATTACAGGTTTCAGGATGGCCAAGTTCTATTTAAAAATGGTAAGGGACTCTTTTTCTCTTACTAGTTTCAATTTGTTTGCAGGCAACATTTGACAGTTCTTTTCTTATGAATTTCTCACAGCTGTTGTGTTCATATAGTCTCTCATGCTTACACTTCATTCTGTCTAAAATTCCCTTTTTCATCAGAACAATTATATTACATTTGTGCAATATGAGCTCATCTTTTGTAACTACATTGATAATGACAGCATTCCAAAATAAGGTCATATTCTAACAGTTAACACTTTGGCATATCTTGGAAGGAAAATAATTGAATTCATGATTCCAGTATTGCTAAGGAGAAAGCAAAACTTGGGTGCTCATACAGGGGCATTGGGAAAAGGAATTGGTTAAATTTTCAGAACAGCAGTTTGTCAACATGTATTATTTTCAAAATGTTCTGTCTGGATTATAGACGGATAATTGCACCATAGCAGAATGCTGTCTGGAAAAGGAGAGTCTACACAATACTGTTTATAGAATTAAACACAGGGCATAACGGTAGACAATTGGTTAAGTAGGCTATGAGCCCTGCACACTGCCATTACAAATGAAACTATTATTTCACTGAGTTTCAGCAATGAAATGCTACATTTTCCACAGAAAAACACAAATAATTATCAAGAATTCTCTGGCCTTGAAAGAGGGAATTTTATTATTTTACTTTTATTTAAAGTGACCAAAACAAGTGTTAATACCATCATTATAATTGCTAGTATATTATTACTGAATTATATATGAATTTTTCTTGGCTCCTATACATTTAATGACATGAAAACTTCACAAGAATTATAGTATTAATAGTAGATAAAAATATAGACTAGAAGACATGATATATGTCTTTATATTTCAATGTTTTAAAATGCCATTTAATTAAACTTTTGGGCTACTGAATAATGCAAAGGGAATTCTTCTATACATCAACATGTACAAAATCAATATATATATTAAAATCTTATGAGAAAAAATCTCTATTTTATATTTTTTAGTCTTCAATTCTGTGCTTGTGCCTGTCTGCCTACCTATCTTCTTCATCCACCACCACCCCATTCCTCATGTGTATGTGTGTGTGTGTTTACATGATTGAGGATGCCTGTGTATGTAAGAAGAAACTGTCATATCTCCAGCAAATGGAGTTACAGATAGTTGTGAACCACCATGTATATGTTGGTAATTGAACCCAAGTCCTCTGTAAGAGCAGCCAGTGTTCTTACACATGGAGGCATCTTTCCATCCTCTTTCTTATATTTTTTTTTAGCATGTGCAGTTAAACAGTTAAACTCTGTATCTTGGACTGATTTCAGAAACCCCCTATTAACATAAAAATCCCTGAATTCCACAGTCTCTTGAATAAAATTTCATAATATGTGTATAAAACCTATGCTGTTCATCTCCACTGCCCTTTAAAACTAAACTATCAGACACAATACAATAATTCATACTATGTTCTATGGAGAATGACAAGAAAAACTTCTATACATGCTTAGTACACAAATAGGACAGATTTACATTCTTCAGTTGTTGACTTTGCAGATAGAGAGTCCATGGATACACTGAGTTGGTTGTATCAGAATTTCTTTGTTGGCTTCTCCATGCATTTTTAATGTTCTTATTGTGAACATGTATTTTTCCATGCCATAGAGCTGAAAGAGTGATTAAACCGTGAAATGAGATCTTGTACTGCTTGGATAGCCAGTAAGACTGATCTTCAAATTTGATGCCAAGTAGATGGTTCAGAGGGGGACCAGGACAGAGAACACAATTAATTGGTACAGAATACAGTTCTGAGGAAGGAAACTCCAGAGCCCCAGGTAAAGGCATTTCTAGTATGTTATAATCTCCCCTGGGTCCTGAAGTGTGAAAGACAAAAAAGATAGCATGCCACAACATCATGAAGTCACAGCATATATCCTAATAATAGAAGGATGACTGTGTACCCAACTCCATCAGTAATTGTGGATTCACAAAGAATCGTGTTTGAAAATGCTGAAAACCTACATCCTATAATAGCCCAAAGTATTATTTTTGACATGTGGGACCTAGCATCTATTACATTTTCCCAATTACTTGATTTCTTTTTTGGTATATTTTTATTTCAACTAAGTTTATCTTTTTATTGTGACCCTTGAATAAGTTAGTACACAAATGGAAAAACTGTATACTACTGAACAAGTCTCTTAATAAGCCCTTGTTTATAAAAAAAAGAAAAAGAAAGAAAGAAACTATCGAGAAGACTTTAAAGGTTTGTCAAAAAAAGTTTTCTCTGAGGTGTGTGATCTACTGAGGAAAAGAGTTTGCTGACTACTCTTGGACTTCTGGGCACTGTGCCTACTAGGGTTAATAACTTACTGCTGGGTTGAGTAAATGCTCTAAAGAACCCTCTGTGAGCTAAGCTCAGTGACCTTTTCACCATAGCCTCTCTTCTTTCTATCACATTTCCTTTACCTTCTGCCCCACTTCTCAAGAGCTATCAGGGCACTGAGCTCCAGAGTGACTTAAGAACTTGCTGCTTGGGTTCACTCTTAGACTCTGACACTACATAAACAACACAGGATGAATTATTGAATTCCTATATGGTTCAATTTCATCACTGTAATAGTATTCAAAACTACTGTAAATATTAAATAAGTTATAAACACAATGTTGGCATATGGTACAGATTACATAGTTTAACAAATAAATAAGGCAATACCTGTACTAGACCGGATTATCTCTGTCCCAACAACATGGCCAAGCAAGTCATATTGATTCAGGCGGGAGCCATCCTGTGCTACTTCCACAGATTTGTTCTTCCCAAGAGTCCAAGAATAAATCACTTCAGCTTTGGTATAAGCGTCTATGGCAAGGGAGGAGTTGTAAAAAAAAGTTTAATGGAGAGAAAAATTGATTTTCTATCATGCTAAACATGTGAATTACTAATAATTAGTTTAATATAGCTTCCACCCACAAAAACTTCACCGTACATTCTTTCACTTAAGTCCACACTTCTGTTTATCTATCCATTCTTCTAATAACCACTTACCTAATGTTTACTATATACTATGTATAACATACATAAAATGAAACCACAATATTTTGTATCTTTAATGGCTGACAATATTCTAGACTGACACCTTTCCTGTTCTTGGAGAAAAAAAAATGTTTGGAGATGAAGAATAGATAAAATATCACCTCATTCACAAATGTCAAACTCAAAAGAGACAAGAGCTGCAGAAATAGTTGAAGTGAGTGAATCAAGCTGGTAATAAAAAATAAAATGCCAGGAACATAGCAAAATTTTCTTTAGTTAATGATGAGGTGAGCATATGAGATTAAGATAAAAATTCAAAGTAATGATATTATAAGTTAAAAATAAAACTTCAAATTAAAGTAGCAATAATTAATGATCACAGTGTTCTTTTAGAACTTATTCATAACCACTTTAATTTGTAAAGCAGAGATCTCATGTTTTCTTTTATACCAGGTTGTCAGTGTTTTCTGTGATTCGAAATTAAAATGTTAAGTACAGAATTTTGTACAGATTAGCAAGAGTGTGAGATGGCATAAAAGATATTTCTCACTATCTTCCCCCCTCCTCCTCTATTTTGGTTTTTCAAGACAGGGTTTCTCTGTGTAGCCCTAGCTGTTCTGGACTCACTTTCTTTGTAAACCAGGCTCACAAAACTCACAAAACTCATAGAGTTTGACCTGCCTCGGTCTCTCTGAGTGTTGAGATTCCAGGTATGCACCACCATGCCTATCATCATTATCATAAATAAAGGAGTTGATATCTTTCCAGCAAAAGGCAAATCTTTCTTCATTTGATTTCATATTTAGAGTGAACACGTTGCCCTAACTCAGATACCTAGGCTCAGAAAGAGACGATCATTACCATACATTTTGCTTCTTCTGTTCGAGTTTTAAGCTGTCTGTTGTTAAAATCAATGATGTAGCATCCCTACTTCATGATGACAGCTACTATGTCTTTAATATGCTCTAGTTACATAATTTACCATGAAGTAAATAATTTTTGGTGAATATTCTAGTAAATAAATATAAACTATGGGTCTCTGCAAAATTTTTCAGTACTAAATATACTAATCATAAGCAAATCTGGCATCAATACCATCAATATTTTTGTATATTAGTTGTGATCTGTACACATTATGTCTTAGGATATGTTTTCAAATTAACCATTAATTAACCATTAACCATGATTTACTTATAATGAACAACATGCCAATAACTCATTGACATCAAAGGTCTCATTGGTACCATGATCAAATATGTACAATTCTATGGCAGTTTTATATCTGTGTTGTAGTATGTGTCTAAAAATTTTTTATATGAAGTGAATAGGGATGATGGTGTAATTGATAAAGTATTTACCACATGAACACAAAGGCCTGAGTTCAGACCCCTCATCAACCATATAAAAAGTTGGGTACTTGCCTATAGCTCTACTGCTAATAAAGTGGAGACAGGAAGATACTTGGAACTCGAGGACTAGTTTGTCTAGCCAAATCAGTAAATCCACATTCACTGAAACTGTTTCAAATGAGAGATGGGTGTGATAAAAGCAGACATCCAGTGATAATCTTGGTCTTCAACACACATGTATGCACACACACAAGTTTTAAAAATGAAAATGTACTTTTCCACAAAATTTTTAAAACTTTTCCATATAAATTATCCTACTAATAGTTTTAATTAGGAGACACTTTTAAAAATATTTATTTTGCATTTATATGTTGCTTATGATATACCTAGTATTCCAGTTGTAGCTCTTTAAACTACTATCACTGAAAAGATAAGGAACATTTCTTACAAATCTTGTCACGGCCTTAGCAAAATATAATCTGATATATAATCATATTCATATATATATATATATAAACACACATATATGCCACGGCGTTCTTAGTGCAATGTGATTATACAGGATTGTTTTCTTATGTGTTGGCCTTTAGCATTATAACTACTAAATATTGATTGCTGATCTTAGAGCCTACACTGCTGGTGTTTTGTACAAGTTGTCTCATGTGCAAATGAGTTCAAGGCTCTCCCCCAGTTTTTCTTCTAATAGGTTGAGGGTGTCTGGTTTTATTTTGAGGTTTTGGATACACTTGGACTTTAGTTTTGTGCAGAGTGATAAGTATGGATCTATTTTCATTTTTCTACACATAGATATCCAGTTAGACTAGCACCATTTGTTGAAAATGCTGTTTTTTCCATTGTATGGTTTTGTCATCTTTTTCAAAAATCAGGTGTCCAAAGTGTGTGGGTTCATTTCTGGGTCTTCTATTCAATTCCATTGATCCACCATTCTGTTTATATGCCAGTACCGTGCAGTTTTTATTACTGTTGCTCTGTTGTACAGCTTGAGATCAGGTATGTACATACCTCCAGAAGGTCTTTTATTGTAGAGGACTGTTTTATCTATTCTGGGTTTCTTGTTATTCCATATGAAGTTGAGAATTTTTTTCTCAAGGTCTGTAAACAATTGTGCTGGTAATTTCCTGGGAATTGCATTGACTCTGTAGATAGCTTTTGGTAAGATGGCCATTTTTACTATATTAATCCTGCCAAGCCATGAGCATGGGAGATATTTCTATCTTCTGATATCTTCTTCAATTTGTTTCTTCAGAGACTTGAAGTTTGTTTTCATACAATTCTTTGACTTGCTTGGTTAGAGTCACACCAAGGTACTTTATGTTATTAGTGGCTACTGTGATGGGTGTAGTTTCCCTAATTTCTTTCTCAGCCCTTTTGTTTTTCATATACAGGAAGGCTACTGATTTTTTGAGTTAATTTTGTATCCAGCCACTTTGCTGAAGGTGTTTATCAGCTGAAGGAGTTCCCTGGTAGAATTTTTGGGGTCTCCCATGTAAACTATCATATTGTCTGCAAATAGTGATACGTTGACTTCTTCCTTTCCTATTTGTGTCTCCTTGATCTCTTTTAGTTATCTTATTGCTCTAGCTAGGACTTCAAGGACTATGTTGAAGAGATACAGAGAGAGTGTGGAGCCTTGCCTTGTCCCTGATTTCAGTGGGATTGATCTAAGTTTCTTTCTGTTTAGTTTGATGTTGTATATAGGCTTCCTGTAGATTGTTTTTAGTATGTTTATGTATGTGATTTTGTCCCTGACTTCTCCAAGACTTTAAACACAAATAGGTATTGGATTTTATCAAATGCGTTTCAGCATCTAAGGAGATTATCATGTGGTTTTTCTCCTTCAGTTTGCTTATATGGTGTATTATGTCAATGGATTTCCATATATTGAACCACCCCTGCATGCCAGGGATCAAGCTAACTTGATCATGGTGGATATCTTTTATATGTTCTTGGATTTGGTTTGTGAGTATTTTTGCATTGATGTTCATAAGGGAGATAAGCCTGAAGTTCTCTTTTTTGTTGGGTCTATGTGTGGTTTAGGTATCAAGGTGACTGTGGCCTCATGGAATGAGTTTGGTAATGTTTATTCTGTTTCTATTTTGTGTAATAGTTTGGAGAATATTGGAGTTAGCTAATCTTTGAAGATCTGGTAGAAATCTGTTCTGCAATCATCTGGTTTGGGCTTATTTTGGATGGGGGACTTTTGATGACTGTTTCAAAAGGCTTGTGACTGGTTTGATGTTTACCTTTTTCCTTAGCATGAAGAGAATATACTGTTATCAAAGATGTTATTACATAGGGGTGAAGGTTCTATGTAGACACCAGCTGGACTTCTCCAGTTTCAGTAAGTTGTGTAGGTGTTTTTATCAGCAATGGAGCTTGGCTGTCAATTTTTGGAGTGCAACCTACAGTCTTAACAACAGCCTAGGTTATTTGGGGCTTCCCATGGTACCCCTTGGGCCAGCATCTCAATTAGATGTAACCCAGTCATGAGACTGGAAGTTTCATTTAATGACAAGAGGTGACTAGTTAGGCCTCTGTCTCCAACATCAGTTGTTGATTTCATTTATATGGACTTAATATATATATATATTAGAAAGCTTCTGCTGAATCAGGCTTCAATACTACCTCTCTAATGGCCCTTAATTTTAGCTATCTTTTCACATATTCCCCCCTACTCCTCTCTCTTCTTGATCTTTCCAGTCAAGGACCCATCATCCATCCATAGCTATCTAGTCTCTTTCCAAGGGAGATCTATTTCTAACCCTCCCAGACCTGCTCAGTCTGTATAATGTTAAACACATATATGTTTTCAGGGTTGATCATTGATGTACTCTTCCATGATGAGGACCATAGATCCTCTACGTAGATTTCTCTAGATCTCATAGATTTCTCTAGATCTCAGCATGCCTTAGTTGCCTGTAGTTCTTTGTGAAGAGTTCAGGCCTTGTGGGTCCCCACCATCACCACCACAATCCACTTTATCATGTTCATTGGTTTTGTCCTTATTCGGTTCATTTTTAGGCAGTCATGTTTGTGAGACCATGAGACTATTACCTGAATCCAGTCATTCAGAATGCAGAGTTGTGGAGCCCACTCCCATCGGATGACACATCTACAAAACAACTTCCACACCTAAGGCTCAGGAAACATTGTGAAAGAAGGGCAAAAGGATTGTAGGAGCCAGAGGACTGGAGAGGTTTTCTGTGAGTCTGTCTCCTTGTGATTTAGTAAGTATACTCTTTTGACAACCTTAGAAAATCCTCTCATTATTTCAATGCAGAAGTCCTGAAAGCAAACACTGTCAAAAGAAACTTTCAACAATTGTTTTGTCACCAGTGATATTCAAAGTTGCACTCACTGTATACATAATGATTAAAGAGTGAATCACTCACTTCGCTATAAAGTGCTCCATTTCTTTAGCCTCTCTATTCCTTGAGCCTCTTCTCATCTTTATTTAATAATCCCTACTCTGGGTCTGTCAGAGCACTTAAAAATGAACAAATTTGGAATGTGTACTTTCTTATCAGAATTGAATCTTAGCAATAGATACACAGATATTGTTAATTTGAAACCATTGGTGTGTAATCAAAAGGAAAAAGGAAGAAGCTGATACATTGAGTCAAAATTTTTGAAAATTTCAGGAATATTTAAAACTTAAGTGGTTACAATCTGTTTTAGTTAGGTTGCTATTGCTACAACAAAACATCATGGCCAAAAAGCAAACTGGGGAGGAAAGGGTTTATTTTGCTTTCCATTCCATATCCTAGCCAATCATTGGAAGATGTTAGGAAAGAACTAAACCAGGGCAGACAACAGAAGTTAGGAGCTGATGCAGAGGCTGTGGAGGGGCGCTGCTTACTGGCTTGTTCCCCATGGCTTTCTTAGCCTGCTTTTTTATAGAAAACCTAGGAGCACTGATCCAGGGGTGGAAGTACTCATAATAGGATGGGATCTCCTCCATCAATCACTAATTGAGAAAATGTCCTGCAGCCAGATCTTATGGATTCATTTTCTCAACTCATGTTCCCTCCTTTCAGATAATTCTAACTCATACTAAGTTGACATAAGACTAGCCAGCACACCAGACCTCTTGTCAACTTGACACACAAACACATCACTATCAAAGCACAACCCTTCCTTTGTTATTCATCCCCAAGATCTTATATTTTTAGTTGTGAGTCCAGCTCGATACCCAAGATCTTATATTAAAATTATATAAAAATCTTTAAAAGTCCTACAATCTTTACAAAATCAAACATACTAAAACTTCAATCCCTTTAAAATAGCTAATCTTTTAAAATTCAGCCTTTTAAAAATTCAATCTTTCAACTATGGGCTCCAATAAAATTAAAAAAAAAATCAGACTTAAAGAGGGAAGAACCAGGGCACAGTCATAATGAATCCAATGCAAAACCAAACTTCAAAGTGTAAATAACGCAGTTTTCAATATCTGGATTCACTTTCGACTTTTAGTGCTTCTCCAAGCGGCCTGGATCACTTCTTCAGCTCCCTATTCTGCAACACACACAACTTGTCTTCTAGGCTCCAGCAAGCTCTACTCTACTGCTGTTGCTGTTCTTGGTGGTCTTTCCATGGTACTATAATCTCCAAAATTTTTGGATCTTCTGCTGTAACTGGGCTGTATTTTCACCAATAGCCTCTCATAGGCTCTTCTCATGGTACCAAGCACCAATTTCTTTGTATTGACACCTTCAGTCCTGAGCTTTCAACTTTCACTAAGGCAATATCTTCATCAGTGTCCTCTTCTGGCCTCTCACAGTGCCAAGCCTCAGCTGCTCTCCATGACCCTTTCAAGACTTGAAAATCAGTACCACCTGGATGACTCTCACACTACCAACTGCAAAAGTACAATGTGCTGACTTTCAGGAAACACTTCCCACAAGATTTCACCTCAAAGATGCTGGTCTTTTCTTAATCACCAATAATTTTTCAGCTCCAGCCAGCATCGCAAAGATTTCACTTCAGTTTTGCCAGTCAATTATTAATCATGACTGACTCTGCTGACCAGAATTACAGAATCTTAATTCAAAATAGCAAAAAGCCCTTACAGAATCTTTAAATTTCCTTCTGAGACTTCACAAGCCATATCTCTATCTTCTGTGCTGCTCTCAACAATTTTTTTTTAATATAATCGCTTTACAGCCTAGTCCCAGCCCTTTCCTCCATCTCCTCCTAGTCCCACCTTCATCTTCCAAGCTCCTCCAGAACACCCCACTGAGCTCTCACCACTCAATGGATTTTAGGCACAAATTTTCAAAGTACTTTGACAATCCTTCCCAAAACATGTTCAGGTCTGTCACAGCAATACCCTACTACACAGGTAGCAACTCTTTAGTTGGAGTTTCTATTACTGTGATAAAACACCATTACCAAAATTAGGTTGACAAGAAAGTGTTTATGTCACTTACACATCCACATTGCTGTTCATCATTGAAGGAAGTCAGGACAGGAACTCAAACAGGGCAGGAATCTCAAGGCAGGAGCTGATACAGAGACCATGGAGGGATGCTGCTTACTGACCTGCTCACCATGGCCTACTCAGCATGCTCTCTTACATAGAACCCAGTATCACCTGCCCAGGGATGGCACCACCCACAATGAGAATTGTTCAGAAGGGGAGGAAGAATTGTAGGAGCCAGAACGTGGATCTGACCTAGGCCCTTTGCATATATGTTACAGTTGAGTAGCTTAGACATTTTGTGGGACATCTAATAGTGGAGGAGGGCTTTCCCTGATTCTTTTGTCTGCTTTTGGACCCTTTCCCTCCTATTGGGTTGCCTCTTCCAGCCTTAATATGAGGTGATGTGCCTAGTCTTATTGTAATATGATATGCTCTGTTTGGTTGATATCCCTGGGAGGCCTGCCCTTTTCTCCATTTGGGTTCCCCAGAAAGGGGATGGGAGCTATCTCTGACATGGTCTCTGCAGATGCCTTTCGATCACTTCACATTGGCATGGCTGCCTTGCTAGGACACTGTGAAAGAGCAAGTACCCAGTCCTACTTAAACTGGATGTATTGGGGTGGGCTTTCAAGGGAGGGGGAGAAGGAGAGTGGTCTCCCTTTCCTGGGGAGCAGGTAAGGGGGATAGGGTGATGAGGGAGGAACAGAGGAGAGAGACCAGGAGGAGAGGGGGCTACCATTGAGATGTAAAGTGAATAATTAAATAACAGAGGAGCAGTGAATCTGGGGAAGAGAAGGTGGGGGTGGGGTGGGGAGGAGAGGAGGGAGGGGAAACTGTGGCCAGGGTGTAATATATGACAGAACAAATTTTTAAAAAATTAAAAAAGAAAGAGAACACTCTACAGCTGGATCTTATGAAGGTTTTTTTCTCAATTGAGGTTTCCTCTTTTCATATCACACTAACTTGTGTCGAGTTGACATTAGACTAAGTAGCACAGAATCTGATCACTTGACTTTACTAAGTATGTGTGTGCCTTTAGTAGTGCATGCTGCTAGTGGCAACTTAACCTTCAAAATTACATGTTTATGTGTATATAGTTGTGATGATTAGCTTAAATTGTCAACTTCATGTAACCTAGAATCATGTGTTTCCATTGGGCTTGTCTGTGGGCATATGTGCTGGTTAGTTTTCTGTCACCTTGCCAAAAGTGAGAGTTTGATAATGGATGTGATATAACTTGCTGGCTGAAGTTCCTGACTTGAGCTTCCCACAAGGATACATTGTAACATGGAATTGTAAACTGAATTAAACCACTTTCTATCCTAAGTTGTTTCTGTAAGGGTTATTTATCACAGCAACTCAAGTAAACTACAAAAATAGTAAAGTATACTCAAAGTCTGAGGTTATTTTTCTAAGACATAACAGATTTGAGTAGTAAAAAAAAATCCTTAGACTGGAAATTTTGACCTGTGACTCGAGCTATATTTAAAATTCATATCATTTGCAATATCACCTACATATAAATCTTATACTTTAACATATTAGTAATTTGGAATAGTATCCAGAACAATTATACATCAATTTCTGAGGACTTCTACCACAAATTAACTGTTTTTGTATATAACAGAAACAGAAGCACGCTGCAGATATACTTAGATATCTCCCTTTCCTCAGTAAGCTGTCTGTAATGTCATTCATCTTGCATTGTAGTATTGTATGTTGGTGTGAGTAAATCCCATATTTTTAACCCATCCTGATGAGCCCTGGGGTAGTTTCCAGTGTGCATATACTACAAATAGTTCTTCTATAGCTGTCATTTATATGACTATTTTGATAAACATAAAAATTGTATTTGCCTGTGAGTGGTATAGCTGGATCTTGAGACAGCAATATTTCTAATTTTCTGAGAGAGCATCAGATTGATTTCCAAAGCGATTTTACAAGTTTACATTCCCACCAGCAATGGAGTAGGGTTCCCCTTTCTCCACATCCTCTCGAGCATGTGTTATCACTTGAGGTTTTGATCTTAGCTATTCTGACTGGTATGAGGTAAAATCTCAGAGTTTTTTGATTTGCATTTCCCTGATGACTAAGGACATTGAACATATCTTTACGTTTTTCTCTGCCATTCAATATTCCTCTATTGAGAATTCTCTGTTTACCTCTGTACCCCATTTTTTAATTGGATTACTTGTTATGTTGGTGTTTAACTTCTTAAGATTTTTATATATTCTGGATATTAGCCGTCTTTTAGTTTGAGAAGATCCTTTCCCAATCTGTAGGGTGTTGTTTTGTTCTGATGACAGTGTCCTTTGCTTTACAGAAGCTTTTCAGTTTCATGAGGTCTACCTCTGCTCAGCTGTGGGTGCCCAAGTAAGGGGAGCAGGGGCTGTGTCTGGCATGAACTCAGTGGCAGACTCTCTGATCACCTTTGTCTGAGAGTGTGCAGCCTTGCCAGGCCACAGAAGAAGAAAATACAACCAGTCCTGATAAGACCTGATAGGCTAGAGTCATATAGAAGGGGAGGAGGACCTCCCCTATCAGTGGACTAGGGGAGGGGCATAAGGGGAGAAGAGGGAGTGAGAGTAGGATAGGGAGCAGATGAGGGAAGGGGTCACAGCCAGGATACAAAGTAAATAAATTGTAATAAATAATTTTTAAAAATAAAATAAGAAAGAAAAAAGAAATATCAAATAACTAAATAAAATCTTCATACTTCTAAAAGAATTATATTTGGAAATATACTGATAACAAGAAATCCATTTTTTTATGTACGTATATGTTCAGTACTATGAAACATGACCAATTTCCCCCCTAACTCTTACAAATCTAGAGTACAGAGTTGCTCTTAAACATCATCCATATGTGGAATTTCCTGAGATTTTCATAATAGTTATTTTAATGCATGTGTACTTGTACACTTTGGATTTAAACTTTTTTTCTGGGATGGACACTGGAAGAAGGAGAAAACAGGAAACAGGACAGGAGCCTACCACACAGGGCCGCTGAAAGACTCTACCCAGAAATGTATCAATGCAGATGCTGAGGCTCATAACCAAACTTTGGGCAGAGTGCAGGGAATCCTATGAAAGAAGGGGAAGATAATGGGACCTGGAGAGGACAGGAGCTCCACAAGAAGAGCAACAGAACCAAAATATCTGGGCCCTGGGGTCTTTTCTGAGATTGATACTTGAACCAAGGACCATTTATGGATATAACCTAGAACCCTCCTCAGATATAGCCCATGGCAGCTCAGTTTCCAAGTGGTTACCCTAGTAAAGGGAATAGGGGCTGTCTTTGACATGAACTCAGTGACTGGCTCTTTGACCACTTCCCCCCTGACGGGGGAGCAACCTTGCCAGGCCACAAAGGAGGACAATGCAGCCAGTTCAGATGAGACCTGATAAGTTAAGGTCAGACTGAGGGGGAGAAGGACCTCCACTATCAGTGGATTTGGAGAGAGGAATGGGAGGAGATGAAGGAGGAAGGGAATGAGGGAGGGGCTACATCTGGGATACAAAGTAAATAAACTGTAATTAATATAAAAAATAAAAATTTAATTTAAAAAATTGTTTCTTTGCTAAAGTAGAGAGAAATGGGGGAAGCCTAAAAAATAGACAGGAAGTCTATCGAGAAGGTATTGAGAGACAAACACTATCTTGTAAATTACCAATAGGGCCATTCTTTTTCTGTTAAGGTTTTTGATTATTTTCTAGAGCTTTGTAGGAAGTCTTATGTATTTGAACATTTTCTCATGTGTACATAATACAAATATTTTTCCATCTTATGAAAAGCTTTCTTAGTGTCTTTTTGTTTAACTTTTTTTAAATTTATTTATTTTTATCTCAATCACAGGTTAGGTACTTTGAATCCCAGGCATAGCCCCCTCCCTCATTCCTTCCTACCCTCCCACTCCCTCCCTCATCTCCCTCCTCCCCGCCCCCTCCAAGAAAAATATGGAACGCTTCACGAATTTGCGTGTCATCCTTGCGCAGGGGCCATGCTAATCTTCTCTGTATCGTTCCAATTTTAGTATATGTGCTGCCGAAGCGAGCACTTGTTTAACTTGTTTTTGTTTTTGTTTTGTTTTGTTTTTAAGAGAGAAACTTGCTGTATAAGCCAGACATCCTAGAACTCACTGCCTTTCAACTCTGCCTTTTTATTCTCTTAATGATCTTTGATAAGAAGAAATCCTTAATATTTTTATGATACCCAAGTATCTTCTGTGAGTTTTATGGTTAGTGCCAGTCTGTGCCTTTGTTCAATTTATCTCTACATTCTCTAATTTATGAAGACATTCTCTTACATTTTCATCTAAAAGTTCTGGTTTTTAAATAAATTTTAAAATTGGAATACATATTATTCATATTAGCCCTCTGTCAGATGTAGGGTTGATGAAGAACTTTTCCCAGTCTGTAGGTTCTTGTTTTGTTCTGTTGACAGTGTCCTTTGCTTTACGGAAGCTTTCCATTTCATGAGGTTCCATTTTTTGATTGTTGATCTTAGAGCATGTGCTGCTGGTGTTTTGTTCAGGAAGTTGTCTGCTATGTCAATGAGTTCAAGGTTCTTTCCCACTTTTCCTTCCAACAGAATTAGTTTGTACTCACTTATATGTGTATATTAGCCATATAATATAGGATAAACATACTAAAATCTCTAGTCCTAAAGAAGCTAAACAACAAGGGAAGGGCAAACAGGCTAGGCATTGGAAGTAGGAGAAGCTAGGGAACAGATCAGAAGCCTACCACAGAGGGACTCTGAAAGACTCTACCCAGTAGATGTTGAGATTCATAGGCAAGCTTTGGGCAGAGTGTAGGGAATCTTATGGAATAAGGCAGAAATAGAAAGACCTGGAGGGAATAGGAGCTCCACAAGGAGATCAATAGAGGCAAAAATCTGGGCTCAGGAGGTCTTTCAGAGACCAATGAATCAACCAAGGACCATACATGAAGAAGACGGAGATCCCATGCTCAGTAGGCCATGGGCAGCTCAGTCTCCATGTTGGTTCAGTAGTAAGGTGAGAAGGGGCAGTCACTGGCATGAACTCCTTTGCCTGCTCTTTGATCACCTCCCCTTGGTGACTAGGCCACAGAAAAAGAGGATCCAAACAGTTCTGATGAGACTTGATAGACTAGGGTCAGATAGTAAGGAAGAATAGGGGACTAGGGAAGGTACATAGGGGGGAAGAGGGAGCGAGGGTGGGACTGGAAGGAGATGAGAGAGGTGGCTACAATCAGGATGCAAAGTGAATAAATTGCAATAAATAATAATAATAATGAAAATATTAAAAATTGAAATAGAATTATACTACTTTCTTCATCCAATCCTTCCCAAATACTTTCTCTCAAACCCTTCCTTAAACTGATAGGCTCTTTTTCCTCACTTGGAGTTCCAATCCATCTGGAATCTATTTTTGCATACATTTGATATAAAATAACAGCCAAGATCTCTTTCCATGTCTCATTAATTCTGTGCTATTTATTTTTGTAACAATAAAATCTTGTCCAAATTACTATTGCTTCAAGTGGATTTGATTTCATTGTGGATTTATTCTTATTCAAGACTTTTTCTCATTCAAGAATCTTAAATATTCTTATCATCTTAATATCATAGAAACTTTAAAATCAGGATTGTTTTCTTTATATTTATCTTACTTAGTACTTATGTGCATCTTTAGACTTAAGATTAAGAATTTTCACCAGTTTCAAAAATTCTTTTTCCTTTTATAAAATATACATCTATAAAATTCTTACAATACAAATTTTATTACACATCACAATTTCTTCTATGTCTAAAATTATTTTACTCTTTCTTGTACATTTTCTTTCTATTTTTCAAATTTCTGATGTTTATTCTTTAGCTGCCTAATTCTGCCTTCAGTTTTATGTATCCATGAACTATGAATTTTAGATGTACTTTTCTCTCAATAATTCCCAGTTTCTATTCAAATCATCTAACTTTATCTGTTCAATTCATCTTTATCTTTCTCTTCTTTAACACGGTACCCATGTGTGTGTTGTATGTGTTTTTATGTGTATGTACAGATAGTGCATGTAGAGGTTGACATCAGGTGCCTTTTCATTCATACGGCACCTTATCACTGATGTTTAGTGAGGGTTTCCTACTGAATTTTTTAACTCATCAATTGACCTATGCTGGCTGGATAAAGAGATTCACAAATCTACCTATCTCCCTCTCAGTCTCTCTGTAGTCAGATTACAGGGATTTGCTACCACACATTGCAAAATTTTAAAGTCCATGTCCATAAATTATGATATTAGACTCACTTATAGGTCCCTGTGTATTTTGTGATTCTGTTTTTAGAACGTATGTCACTATCCGCTCTATCTAATGATTTTCTTTTATTTAAGCCCCAACATGGTTAATAAAATGTTAAGAGTTTCCTGACAGAAGCCACATTTTTAACATAGAGGCTTCGTTTTCTCCTGTCTATGCAGCCTGTGTGCAAGACTTACCACTTTATTTCCATAAAGTATTAATATGATTTAATGTGTCTCTACTCTTTCCTTGTAATTAGTACGTAGTTCTTGAAGTTTTAAAACTGATAGTTTGAGGAGTGCCTTCCCCCGTTTCCCTTCCTTCTTCCTCTTCCTTCCCTCCTCCTCCTTCTACTACTCTTTTTAGCACAGAAAAACTAAAGAAAGGGCAGTTTTGTTTCTTAAAAGTTGTTTGTAGTAGGTTTTAGCTTCATTCTCTCTACATGGGGATGAATTTAGACCAAAATGTGATTCATGGTGAGATCTAGCAAAAATTCCTAGGCACAGAGAACCACAGCACAAGTTAATCTATAAGAAAGTCTCTCCTTTCTTCAGAAGTATCTCCCTAATGCTTATCACTTCTATGCTTGGTCGTTTTTCAGTTGTTATGATTTAAACAGGAGAATAGTGGCCACCAACAGACAAATAAATCCACTTGATAAATTAAGTACTACTCATTAGATCATGGTCCTGACTCTTTCAGATGCTTGGCACTTTAAGAAATTACATGCTCAGCCTGTAGGTATGTGACCATCCACCTCCTGCTCTGGTTTCCAGTCCTGTAGAAGTAATAGATTAGCAAGCGTTCTTTTTTATCTTTTCTTCTCTTGTCTCAGGAAACAACTTTGACACTATCCCAACGCTGGCAGTGAATTATGGTAAGGTTGCCTAACTACCTCCTGGCTGTTTTTCCTTTGCCTCTTTCCCCATTGGCCCTTCCCACTCCTACCATTTTGCCCATGATACATAATTTCTTTACTCTTGCACTTCAAGCTATCTCTTGCACTGTTTTTATTTTAAGCCATTCTCCTTCATTAAGTTCTTTTCCAGATTTTCAAGGGAAACTTCTCTTTCCCTTTTACAGCCTGTCATGTTGCCTCTGATGTGTGCTCTAGTCCTTCTAATTACTCTTCTACCGCATGTCTTGATAATGGCTCTCATGTTAGTGAAGATCTCTCTAATATAGAATATTTTTGAAGGGCAGTTTCAAGACAGCTCCTTTCTCAAACCCAGTACTCAAATTTCTCACTTGACAACAAATTAATTAGGGTGACTGTCTCTTAGTTACCCTGGAGTGTTCCCTCTACTACATAACTAACTCTTCAGGGGACCTTTCTTAGTTCTTTTACCAACATAGCCACTTTTCATCACCTTTAATACTATCACGGGTAATTTGAGCTAGCATCACCTGAAAGATTTCAATAACCTCCATCACCATATTAAACCTTAAGTATTGCAATATAAAATCAATTTGACTCTAATTAAATTGTTTTCTATTAACAAGTTTTAAAGCCCCCTAACAACACTCTTCTTTCAAAATAAGTTAGACAATATTAATCTTTCATTCAAAATATTTCACTCCCTCCATGTTTACCCACAGAATGTAGTAAAAGCCCCCCCAAATTTTTAGAAGAGTCTGAATGCTCTAGCTGAGTTCATAGTCTCATTTATAGGTAGTGATTTCATTCTTATGCTCACTTGGAAGCCACATGGCTCCTCTGATGTTTATTGAGCAAGTCAAACACAATACTTTTCTTACTTAAAATCTTTTTCCTGAGATGCTTCTATACCAGTTAGAAAACTATTTCCTCATATGTCTTCATCATTTGACCCATTGCATCATAAAAATGTCTAATCATGGTACTTTTGAAATCTGTTTAACTGATATATAATAACAATTAAGAGAATGAGTTGTGCCTACAAGGATGGAATGTTTATTGTTAATTAAAGTGAAAACAAACTGGTCAGGATTACCTTAGTATAAAAAAATTTACAGGTCAGTAAAATTAAAGAGATAGCTACCTAACTGCTATCAAGTTAGGAGGAATATGGTACTGTTCTATAGCACAGCAGAGAGACAACAGTTTACAAGTATATATTTCAAAGTACCTAATGGAAGATTTTGAATGCTATTAGCTCTAAGAAATGATAAATAATGGAAATGGTAAATATGTTAGTTACTCTAAATTAACCTTTACATATATGTCTGTATATTTAAAATTTCATACCATATCCTGTACACCTATTAATTACTATGTATTCAGTGTTTTACTATGTTTTGCCTTACTACTTTGCCTTACTTCTTTTTTATTTTATACTTTCCTATCACATTCCCATCAGTAATTCCCATCAGTAATCACATTTTTCTCAGTAATTAAGCTCCATAAGGGAATAGATTTTGTTTCATTTTATTAATGAATTCATTCAAAGCTCATAGAATAAAGGTTGTCACATAAGAAACAGTGTGTAAATATTTGGCAAACTAAGGACTGATAAAATATGTCACATATAATTATTTGAGACTTTTAAAATGCAGTTCCTATTTTAATATCATTCAGATGTGATAAGCACAGATCTTGGTGTATTGCTCTGATAACAACTTATTCAAATATTCTTATTTTCAAAACTCCTCTCAAGTTTATTCAATGTTGATATTTGTAATTCATTTGAAAATGGAGTCTATTTCTACTGTCTTATCTGTAAGAGTTACAACAAAGGGGAAAGTTAATACTCTAAAACATGAGCAAATCTCCACAGCTACCCTCCCTATTAACCATCTATTGATGGGAAATAGTTAGTAGTAAGTGGAGATGAGGGAAGAATGGACATTTTAAAAAATGACACATTCTCTTGTTCTTAGGAAGCTAACATTCTTCATCAGTCCTTGCTCTGTCTTCTGGAAAAGGACAAATGTTGATGTGTTTATCCAATGACAGAAAGTACTTTGAAAGAGCAGAATAACACGTGCTTCTTAGGAAAAAAAAAACTTTTAAAAGCCAAGTCTGCCACTCTTTACCAGTTAGTACTACTTGACCCGACTCTACCGATCCACTCCATACCAGCAAGTATTAAAGTCAGTATTAAGAACTTCCCAGGAGTGTATTACATTTCTTCTGGAAACAGACCAGACAAACAGAACTCAGAAAATACATACAGCTTCCAAACTTCAGTGGGCAGGCATGCACATCCATAGGGAAATCTTCTAAATGCATAGGACATTCAGCATGTATTGTTAACCTAAAAGAAAAGAGAACAAAAAATGAAAGAGAGCCAAGATAAATTTTGCTAAGCATGAAATTCTGTTACCAGTCAACAGTCGTGGAGTACTCCTAAGAATACCATTGGGGTTTACTTGTTTATTTTCACTGAGAGTAATGTATGTATTCTAATAAAGATTAAGTTGAGTGAACTAGGCACTTTCTCAAAGCAACAGCCAATTATGCTTATTTTTAGTTCTATGTGATATGAATCCCACCTTATCACCTTTAGAAACAATATATGTATATTTGGCCTAAGGTACTTCCTTAGCTACACTTCAATAAGCATAGAAATAGCAGATTCCACCTGACTCATTTACTCCTGATCACAGCTTCATTATTTCAGAAAGAATTCTTCTCAGCAGGCTATCACATGAGTTAACCAATTTAAAGAATGCATCATGAGGGAAAGAGATATAAAAAGAACATATTTGCCATGACAGCAGAAGAAACAAATAAGCCATTGCTGTAGAACACACAGATACACACAAGCACATGCACACTCACATGCACACCACTCTAAAAAATTCAAAGGCAATAGAGGGAATGAGAAACCTCAAAGGTCAAAGCTGAAGAACTTTCAACAGAAACATAAGCATGAAAGGCCATGATTAAATTCTGCAATGAAAATACTGATAGGGTATTATTTGTCTTAATTATATTTATATATTCATTTCCTTGTATCAGTCTCTCAAAATAATCCATGTCAATGTTTCCTCATGAATCCTTGCCAGTCTTTTAAGGCTCAATTACCATTGGCCACAAGTTCATTCTCATATATTTTTTGTGTGTGTGCACATCATGCATGTGCACACATGCATGCACTCACAAATAATGTCTATATAGTAAACATTTAGAGTTGCTTGGGACTTGGCCTCAATAGGTCTAGTCTTTATAACTTCTGTATATATGGGAGCCTGTGTAATGTGTAATTATTATGACTATGAGGATCATTGCTAATGATTTGAGCTATTCACAGAATTTTACAGTTTCTAAAACAAATTCACATTGAGTAATTCAAGTCTTCTCCTATCACTTGTGTCATCACTATTCTGGTTGCCTGGAAGAAAGGGGGATATTCCCTCTATTTGACCCACCCCCAGCCCTTACATGGTGGTCCTGCAAGAAATATAATGTGAGCATTATTACTGTCTGTTTCAGAGAGAAGAATCCAAAGAGTTTGTGTGATTCACCCAGAAACACATGACATGGAAGACAGGAACAAGTCTAGGGATCTTGCTATACTAATTACTTTCTATATATTATAGGGTAAACAGCTCTTCAGATTATGGGGAATACATTAGTCATATGAGAAATGTTTTAATTACCTGTGGTTACCATTATATAAATATTTCCTATGTATAAAGTAGTTATGGTAAAACATAAAGAAAATGTGGAAGAATAAGATAGTCATAGGCCATAATTATTGTACTCATAAGGATTACTGATATAGGAGGAAAAAAATAATAGTTATCTATTTGGTCAATCCTTTAGTACAGAGCAATAGTTGTGAATATTAGCCTGGATATAGTATTGGTCTTTTCTTTTTTAGAAGAAGCTTGAAGAAGTCCTAAGAACCAGAGAAAACAACACAGGATAGTCTGGCTAATGATAAACTCTACACACACACACACAAGCTTTTTCTTCTTTGCTCAGGTGGGGTGGTCAACAAATGAATAGAAAAGCAGATAAGGAAGTTATTATAGATCAGTTCTGTTCCTACTCAAAAATCACTACCATTGCATCTTGTCTTTATAATCTATCAGTTGTGGTCTTATTCTCTATATCCCCAAAGTCTTCTGGGTAGACTTAAAATAATTTCTGCTTGACATTACTGATAAGAGGCAGTATCTTGGAAATAATAATGTGAGAGAAAGAACACGGTTTTCTTTATTAAATCCTCATGGAAACCTTTCAGTATCCAACATGAGGAATAGGTTATTCTGTGAAATATATTTTTCTTGTCTCTCCTTCTGTGAATTGTGAAGTAACCCTTTATGCCTTTAAAAATGTCAGATTGGTGGAATATTACAGGCTGGCTTAAGAGTTGAAGTTTTTCTCTAAGATACATGAAAATTTTGAAATTATGCAATGGATTAGTTAGAACTGCAAGGGTCCTTGTTATCATCATCGAGTTCCAACTTTTGCTTAAATGTCACATTAAAAATAAAAGCCATGTAGGTGTTTGATAAAAGACACACACCTAAATGCACTTATTGTCTAGGAGGAATTTGAGAAATATATGCATCCAGTCTCAGTATAACCCAGAAAATTCTCTGAAAGGTACAGAGAAAGTGAAAGAATTGTTACATTCAAACTTCCAATAGAAGACCTCATGAGACCAGGATCAACCAAGATGAAGAAGAAATGGTAAGCAACATCAAGTAAAGAATTGCATTGTGAAGAATATTACAAATGCTAAAACACAAAACTACTTCTTTTGTAACTCTGTTACGACTTGTATTTAAAAAAACTTGTATTTTTGCTGTATATTTTTTTCAGTTTTCATGTAAATACCTTCCTTAAATATTTTGTTTTAGAAGAATTTCATACATGAGTACTGTATTCACTTCACTTCTATCTCTCAATTCAGCCCCTCCAACCCATCCTGTGTCTGTCCAATTCCATGCCAAATTCATAATTTCATAATCTGTTCTTTAATTGTTATTACACATCTATCTATCTATCTATCTATCTATCTATCTATCTATCTATCTATCTATCTATCTATCTATTTCAATACAGTTTTCTCCAGGCATGAGTCTTCTGATAGATTATCCAGTCCCAAGTGGTCAGCTCTAAACACGTATGGTTTGCATATGAGTTACACTCATATCTAGAATTGGCTACAGGTATTTTTTAAATGGGTTCTTCAAAAAGAAAGAGTACAGCGCTGATATCATAGGATTTCCATGATGATCCAGGATTTTGGCTGCTTTGATTACTATGTAAATGCCAAGTAAAGAGATAATCCAGGAGACACTTCCCTTAGTGGAGGCTGCTGCAAATAGGAATCCAAAAGCTTTTAAAGTCAAGCCATGCACAGGTATGCCCATACAACCCAACCAACCCTCATTTTTAAAGTGCTCTCATTTTACTTTCATTGAGTTGCTCTAGTTCCTTTGTCAGCCAATCCTTTCCTTTAAGCGGATTTTAAAAAATGCCACCACAGTAATAAGTCCTTGCTGTGTTACTGCCATGCTCTTCTAACTTGCCACTCTGTTAAGAAAAAATTTTCTGTAACCATGGATTCATTCAGAATCAGTCTGTATTGACTCTAGAATGATCCTATTGTATACTACTCTCTTGTTTATAAGTCCTTGTTGTGTTACTGCCATGCTCTTCTAACTTGCCACTCTGTTAAGAAAAAATATTCTGTAACCATGGATTCATTCAGAATCAGTCTGTGTTGACTCTAGAATGATCCTACTGTATACTACTCTCTTGTTTATTTTCCTGGGTCACTGGGCTCTGGCTCTTTCCAGACTCTTGATATTGCTGTTGAAATTGTGTCCTGTCTTTCTAGAATGTTCTTCTTTCCACTACCTGGATGACTAATCTTATTTTAGTTGTTCTTTTGCCATCTTGACTTATTTAGTATAGACCATATTGTGATCTTGATTTTAGCTATTCAACCAAGGAAAGAGTCCAGTTGATCAGACCAGTCAATTC
This sequence comes from Pachyuromys duprasi, assembly GCA_028658305.1. Taxonomy (NCBI): domain Eukaryota; kingdom Metazoa; phylum Chordata; class Mammalia; order Rodentia; family Muridae; genus Pachyuromys; species Pachyuromys duprasi. The sequence continues at coordinate 120,464,861 of CM053742.1, forward strand.
AATCTGATGAAGAGTTCTTTGTTCTTAGTACTCAGAATTCTTCTTTTCCACACTCCTTTAGACTTAGGCTAGCTACTAATTTCTAAAGGATGCCTACACTGAATGAACTCTGCTCAGTTTCCTAGCCCTCACCCTATATACCAAGAACTTTACCATACTCTTTCTTTTCTCATATCATCTATGATACACCATGCCATAAATTTTATTTTTCTGTATATTGTCTATTTTCTTTCATTACTATATATTGGAAAAATTTGTCTTTTGCTTTCTTTGATGTGTGCTAAGAACTTAGTACACAAAATTACTAGATGATTTTTCATTCATTAAGGTATATATTTCTATTGAAACCTTGAACTGAAGGGCTATGTGTTAGAAAACACAAAATTTAAATATTTCTCAAGTTTTAGAAACCTATGATTTTGTAGCATAATATCTTTCTCCCAAATGAATTTTTGTTTTTCCCCTCTTCTTTTCCCACATAATATATCCTGATTATGGTTCCCCTCCCTCTACTTGTCCAGTTTCTCCCTAGCACACATTCCATCCAGACCCACTCCCTTTATGCCTCTCATTAGAAAATAAGCAAGCTTCTAAGGGCTAATATGAATTAATGTTACTAATATATAGATAAAACAAACACATCAGAACTGGACAAAACAAACAAATAGAAGGAAAAGAGCACAAAAGAAGGCACAGGAAACAGAGACCCACTTGTTCACCCACTGAGGAATCCCATAAAGTACTAAACTAGAAGCCGTAATATATATGAAAGGACCTATGGATGTAAGGTGAAATCACAGGGTCTTTTTGATTTGCATTTTTCTGACGACTAAGGATGTTGAGCATTTCTTTGAGTGTTTCTCTGCCATTTGATATTCTTCTATTGAGAATTCTCTGTTTATACCCCACTTTAATTGGATTACTTGATTTGTTGCTTTCAAACTTCTTGAGGTCTTTATATATTCTGGATATTAGCCCTCTGTCAGATACAGGGTTGGTGAAGATTTTAGTCTAGGCTGTAGGCTGTCATTTTGTTCTGAGGACAATGTCCTTTGCTTCACAGAAGATATTCAGTTTCATGAGGTCCCATTATTGATTATTGATTTTAGAGCCTCTGCTGTTGGTATTCTGTTCAGGAAATTGTCTCCTGTGCCAGTGAGTTCAGGGCTCTTCGCCAATTTTTCTTCTAATAGTTTTATTATGTCTGGCCTTATGTTGAGGTCTTTGATCCAGTTGAACTTTATTTTTGTGCAGTGCGATAAATATGGATTTATTTGCATTTTTGTACATGGAGACATACAGATAGTCCAGCACCATTTGTTGAAGATGCTATCTTTTTTCCATTGTATGGTTTTGGCTTCTTTGTGAAAAATCAAGTGTTCTTGGGTGTGTGGGTTTATTTCTGAGTCTTTTATTAGATTCCATTGATCCACAATGCTGTTTCTATGCCAGAAGAATGCAGTTTTTATTACTGTTGCTCTGTAGTACAGCTTGAGAACAGAGATGGAGATAAGTCCAGATGATCTGTTATTTTATAGGATTGTTTTAGAAATTCCGTGTTTTTTTTTCTATATGAAGTTAAGAATTGTTCTTTTGAGATCTGTAAGGAATTGTGTTGGTATTTTGATGGGAATTGCACTGAATCTGTAGATTGCTTTTGGCAGGATAGCCATTTTCAATAAGTTAATCTTACTGATATATGAGCATGGGAGAGCTTTCCATCTTCTGATATCTTCTTCAATTACTTTCTTTGGAGACTTGAAGTTTTTATTATTTTTTTTGTTTGTTTTTTCAAACAGGTCATTCACTTGTTTGGTTAGAGTCACACCAAGGTACTTCATGTTATTTGTGGCTGTTGTGAAGGGTGTTATTTCCCTAATTTCTTTCTCAGCCCTTTTGTCTTTTGTGTATCAGAGAGCTACTGATTTTTTTTCAGTTAATTTTGTATCCAGCTACTTTGCTGAAAGCGTTTATCAGCTGAAGGAGTTCTCTTGTAGAATTTTGGGAGTCACTCATGTATACTATTATGTCACCTGTGAACAGTGACACTTTGACTTTTCCTTTCCAATTGTATCTCATTGTTCTCTTTTTTATCAGTTTTAATAATATATTAAAATTATACATATATAATCTTGTTTTAACATATTTTGTAAATAGGTTTTTGTTAATTTTTAATTTAATTTTTAATAATTACAGTTTATTCACTTTTGAACCCAGCTGTAGGCCCTCCCCATTCCCTCCCAAACCCTCCCTAGCTCCTTCTTTTCTCCTATGCCCCTCCCACAGTCAAATGATAGGGGAGGTCCCCCTCCCCTTCCATCTGACCCTAGTCTATAAGGTCTCACAAGGACTATCTTCTTTGTGTTCCTCTGTGGGCTGGTATGGTTATTCCTTAGGTGGCGGTGATCAAAATGCCAGTCTATGAGTTCATGTCAGAGACAGTCCCTGTTCCTATTATTGGGGAATGTTCTTGGACACTGAGCTGCCATGGGCTACTTCTGTGCAGGGGTTCTAAGTTATCTCCATGCATTGTCCTTATTTGGAGTATCAGTCTCAGAAAAGACCCCTGTGCTCAGATTTTTTGGTTCAGTTGCTCTATTTTTGGAGCGCCTATTCTCTCCAGGTATTTTAATCCCCCCCCCCACTTCTTTCATAAAATTCCCTGCACTCTGCAAAAAGTTTGGCTATATATCTCAGCATATGTTTTGATACCCTGCTGGGTAGCGTCTTTCAGAGGCCATCTGTGATAGGCTCCTATTCTGTTCCCTGTTTTCTTCCTCTTCTGATGTCCATCTCCTTAGCCTTTCTGAATGAAGATTGAGCATCTTTCCAGGATCCCCTTGATCTCCTTTAGTTGTCTTATTGTTCTAGCTAGGACTTCAAATACTATATTGCAGAGTTAAGGATAGAGTATGAAGCCTTGCCTTGTCCTTGTTTTCAGTGGGATTGTTTTATGTTTCTCTGTTTAGTTTGATGATGTCTATAGGCTTGCTGTATATTGTCTTTACTATGTTTAGGTATGTGCCTTGTATCCCTGATCTCTCCAAGACTTTAAACATGAATGGGTGTTGGATTTTGTCAAATGCTTTTTCGGGATCTAAGGAGATGATCACGTGGATTTACTCCTTCAGTGTGTTTATACGGTGTAGTACACTGCATGACTGAAATGAAGCCAAATTAGTCGTGGTGGATATCTTTTATGTGTTCTTGGATTTGGTTTGTGAGTATTTTATTGAATATTTTTGTATCAGTGTTCATAAGAGAGATAGTTCTGGCCTCCCTATCAGTAGACTTGGAGAGGGTCATAGGGGGAGATGAGGGTGGAATAGGGAGGGATGAGGGAGGGGGCAATAGCTGGGATATAAAATGAATAAACTGTAATTAATACAAATAATTAATGTAAATAAAACAGAGATAGGCCTGAAATTTACTTTTTTTGTTGTTGCTGTTGTTGGGTCTTTGTGTGGTTTACTTATCAAGGTAACTGTGGACTAAAGAATAAGTTTGGTAATGTTCCTTCTATTTTAATTTTGTGGAATAGCTTGAAGGGTATCAGAGTTAGTTCTTCTTTAAAGGTCTGGTAGAATTCTATACTGATACCATTTGCCCATCAGGTTATTTTGGATGGGAGTCTTATTTAAATTCTAGTTTTATATCAACTATAGTGCACTCCTTTTGTATACCAGCTGTAGCCCCCTCGTGCAATCCCTCCCAATCCCACTCTCCCTCCCTCATATCCTCCCATGCACCTCTCCAAGTCCACTGATAGGGGAGGTCCTCCTCCCCTTCTTTCTGACACTAGCCTATCAGGCCTCATCAGGACTGGCTGCATTGTCTTTCTCTGTGGCCTGGCATGGATGCTCCCTCCTCAGGAAGATCTGAAATGGAAGGCTGTTGATGACTGCTTCAAAAGGTTAGTGGCTGTTTTGATATTTGTTTTTCTTTAGCATGAAGAGAACATCCTTATACCAAAGATGCTATTACATAGGGGTAAAGGCTCTATGCATGAATCAGCTGGACTTCTCCAAAGTCTTGTAGATATTGTCATCAACAATGGTGCCTGGATGTCAATTTTGGAGTGCAATCTATAGGCTTAACAACAGCCTCAACTATTGGGGGTTTCCCATAGGACCCCTATGGCCAACATCTCAATTAGATGTAGATTCTGAGACTGGAAGTTTCGTTTGATGACAAGAGGTGACCACTTGGGGCCCAGTCTCCTACATTAGTTGTTGATTTCATTTAGATGGCCCTACTATATACATACATATTAGAAAGCTTCTACTGTATTAGGCTTCAATACTTCCCCTCTAATGGCCCTTAATTGTATCTATCTTTCCACATATTCCTTCCTACCCCTCTTTCTTCTTGAACCGCCAGTCAAGGACCCATCATCGGTCCATAGCTATCTAGTGTCATTCCTAGGGAGATCTATCTGTAACCCTCCTATTCCCTTACTCTATAGCTAACCTCTATGGATTGCAGTTTCCTTATCATTGATTTAAGAGCTAATATACACCTATAAGCAAATATGTATTATATTTGACTTTCTGGATCTGGGTTACCTCAGTCAGAATGATTTATTTTTCTAGTCCCATCCATTTACCTGTGAATTTCATGATTTCATTTATTTTATTATTACTATTATTGTTATTGTATCATCATCATCATCATTTGTTTTTGGAGACAGAGTTTCTATATTGTTGGCCCTCCTGAACTCACTTTGAATACCAGTCTGACCTCAAACTCACAGACAACTGACAGCCTCTGCCTCTCCTAGTATTGGAATTACAGGTGTGTGCCACCACACCTAGCTGATTTTCTTTATTTTAATGGGTAATGCCCCATTGTGTTAATGTACCACATTCT